>JAWQFJ010001674.1:76084-98455 GCA_034096865.1 Theodoxus fluviatilis
GGGGACAAACTTGACGTCGGTCACCAGGTTCTGGGGAATGGAGTGACTCAACAGACAGGAGGCTGTCTCCACGTCCCACAGGCGCACTGAGTTGTCCCGTGACCCTGTAGCCAGCTGCGTGTTGTCTGAGGGAGAGAGAAAGGGAACAAATGGATTCATTGATGATGGCCACTACCTGAAGTCTTGAGATGTGTGTAGGCAAAAGAAAAGTATGCCCCCTGCTGTGTGGAGAAAACAGGGTTTCATGGACGTTCAGTGTTTGAACTTTTCAAATGCCTGGAACCAAGTTGCATCACAGAAAAAAAAACAGGACAGATAGAAACGAGGAGAATGTTAGGGATGCATTGGCACCAGAACAGTTCACCCAGAGTAATCCTCCTTGCAGACACATCCGCATCTCAAGTAGGAATAGAAGTACACCATGCTACTCTGTGGCATTCTACACTGCTCAAAGAATTCTGCAGATAACAAATGGAGGAAAAACCCATGAACTCCTAAGAATAAAAGAGATAATCTGGTGGGATTCCTGGTCACATACTCATTTCCCTTTCAGACCAAGCAAACAAGCCAATTCACATTCTGCAGCAGCTGCACAAGCAATGGTCATATAGCTGCAATGCTAAATCACATAGGGCCTGCTCCATTAGTTCACCCATGGGGATTCCATGACATTTCAGCGCCAACATTTCAGCGCTGTCATTTCAGCGCGGCGACTCTTCAGCGCTGTACATTTCAGCGCCGACACTTCAGCGCCGACACGTGCAGCAGGGTGATCTCTTTGACTGGAATCATTAGGAGTAGCACCAGGATCGATTCGAGCTGCGATGCACAGTCCCGATCAGATGTCACACAGCTGATGGTCACATCTGAGTCACATGACACACTTTCAGCACAGTCTTTCTCCTCAGCTTCTTCACTGAATTATTTGTCATAACTCAGCGCTGAAATGTTCAGCGCTGAAATGTTCAGCGCTGAAATGTTCAGCACTGAAATGTTCAGCGCTGAAATGTACGGCGCTGAAAAGACACCGCGCTGAATTGGTGGCGCTAAATTGGTGGTGCTGAATTGATGGTGCTGAAATGACGTGTTACCACCCATGGGTGACCCTGAGCAGCATAAGCAACTGGGGAATATCAGTACATGATCAAGCACTGCAAACTACAGACATATCATGACATGCTGAATGCAACTGGGGAATATCAGTGCATGATCTAGCAGTGCTAACTACAGACATATCATGACATGGTGGATGAGACTGGGGAATATCAGTACATGATCAAGCACTGCAAACTACAGACATATCATGACATGGTGGATGAGACTGGGGAATATCAGTGCATGATCTAGCACTGCAAACTACAGACATATCATGACATGGTGGATGAGACTGGGGAATATCAGTGCATGATCTAGCACTGCAAACTACAGACATATCATGACATGGTGGATGAGACTGGGGAATATCAGTACATGATCTAGCAGTGCTAACTACAGACACCATCATGACATGCTGAATGCAACTGGGGAATATCAGTACATGATCAAGCACTGCAAACTACAGACAAATCATGACATGGTGGATGAGACTGGGGAATATCAGTGCATGATCTAGCAGTGCTAACTACAGACATATCATGACATGGTGGATGAGACTGGGGAATATCAGTGCATGATCTAGCACTGCAAACTACAGACATATCATGACATGGTGAATGCAACTGGGGAATATCAGTACATGATCTAGCACAGCTAACAGCAGACATCACAACGATATGCTGGATACAAACAATACACGCTGAATGCAGACTGTACTAACCAGAGTTGACGTGGACAGTGGTGACCACAAGCTCATGGCCGACAAACTCCCGCAGTGCGTGGGAGTTCCCCCTCTGCCACATCTTGACTGTCTTGTCCCGGGAGGCGCTGAAGATGCCCTGGCAGCCCCCTCCGTAGCACACCTGTCACAAAGATGCATGGCTCTATAGGTAATAATACGCATCCACTACTACCAAAAAAGCAAAACTAAACAACACACACACACACACATACACACAAACACACACACACACACATACACACAAACACACACACACACACACACACACACACACAATGCCCCTCTCATCCGCTGGAGCCCTTGGCTGCTGGGCTTTTGGGGCCTGCTCCAGTAGCTCAGCCAAGGATGGCTCCACCAGCTCAGCCAGGGGTGGCTCCAGTAGCTCAGCCAAGGATGGCTCCAGTAGCTCAGCCAAGGATGGCTCCAGTAGCTCAGCCAAGGATGGCTCCAGTAGCTCAGCCAAGGATGGCTCCAGTAGCTCAGCCAAGGATGGCTCCAGTAGCTCAGCCAAGGATGGCTCCAGTAGCTCAGCCAGGGCCTGCTCCAGTAGCTCAGCCAAGGATGGCTCCAGTAGCTTTGCCAGGGCCTGCTCCAGTAGCTCAGCCAAGGATGGCTCCAGTAGCTCAGCCAAGGCCTGCTCCAGTAGCTCAGCCAAGGATGGCTCCAGTAGCTCAGCCAAGGATGGCTCCAGTAGCTCAGCCAGGGGTGCTCCAGTAGCTCAGCCAGGGGTGCTCCAGTAGCTCAGGCAGGGGTGCTCCAGTAGCTCAGGCAGGGGTGGCTCCAGTAGCTCTGCCAGGGGCCTGCTCCAGTAGCTCAGGCAGGGGTGGCTCCAGTAGCTCTGCCAGGGGCCTGCTCCAGTAGCTCAGGCAGGGGTGGCTCCAGTAGCTCAGCCAGGGGTGGCTCCAGTAGCTCAGCCAGGGGCCTGCTCCAGTAGCTCAGCCAGGGGCCTGCTCCAGTAGCTCAGCCAGGGGGCTGCTCCAGTAGCTCAGGCAGGGGTGGCTCCAGTAGCTCAGCCAGGGGCCTGCTCCAGTAGCTGAGGCAGGGGTGGCTCCAGTAGCTCAGGCAGGGGCTGCTCCAGTAGCTCAGGCAGGGGTGGCTCCAGTAGCTCAGCCAGGGGCCTGCTCCAGTAGCTCAGGCAGGGGTGGCTCCAGTAGCTCTGCCAGGGGCCTGCTCCAGTAGCTCAGCCAGGGGCCTGCTCCAGTAGCTCAGGCAGGGGTGGCTCCAGTAGCTCAGCCAGGGTGGCTCCAGTAGCTCAGCCAGGGGTGTGCTCCAGTAGCTCAGTCAGGGGCTGCTCCAGTAGCTCAGCCAGGGGATGCTCCAGTAGCTCAGCCAGGGTGTGCTCCGGTAGCTCAGCCAGGGCTGCTCCAGTAGCTCAGCCAGGGGCTGCTCCAGTAGCTCAGCCAGGGCTGCTCCAGTAGCTCAGCCAGGGGTGGCTCCAGTAGCTCAGCCAGGGCCTGCTCCAGTAGCTCAGCCAGGGGCTGCTCCAGTAGCTCAGCCAGGGGCTGCTCCAGTAGCTCAGCCAGGGGTGGCTCCAGTAGCTCAGCCAGGGGCTGCTCCAGTAGCTCTGCCAGGGGCTGCTCCAGTAGCTCAGCCAGGGCTGCTCCGGTAGCTCAGCCAGGGCTGCTCCAGTAGCTCAGCCAGAGGTGGCTCCAGTAGCTCAGCCAGGGTGCTCCAGTAGCTCAGCCAGGATGCTCCAGTAGCTCTGCCAGGGGCCTGCTCCAGTAGCTCTGCCAGGGGCCTGCTCCAGTAGCTCAGGCAGGGGTGGCTCCAGTAGCTCAGCCAGGGGCCTGCTCCAGTAGCTCAGGCAGGGGTGGCTCCAGTAGCTCAGGCAGGGGTGGCTCCAGTAGCTCAGGCAGGGGTGGCTCCAGTAGCTCAGGCAGGGGTGGCTCCAGTAGCTCAGCCAGGGGCCTGCTCCAGTAGCTCAGCCAGGGGCCTGCTCCAGTAGCTCAGCCAGGGGCTGCTCCAGTAGCTCAGCCAGGGGCTGCTCCAGTAGCTCAGCCAGGGGCCTGCTCCAGTAGCTCAGCCAGGGGTGGCTCCAGTAGCTCAGGCAGGGGTGGCTCCAGTAGCTGAGGCAGGGGTGGCTCCAGTAGCTCAGGCAGGGGTGGCTCCAGTAGCTGAGGCAGGGGTGGCTCCAGTAGCTGAGGCAGGGGTGGCTCCAGTAGCTGAGGCAGGGGTGGCTCCAGTAGCTCAGGCAGGGGTGGCTCCAGTAGCTCAGGCAGGGGTGGCTCCAGTAGCTGAGGCAGGGGTGGCTCCAGTAGCTGAGGCAGGGGTGGCTCCAGTAGCTGACGCAGGGGTGGCTCCAGTAGCTGAGGCAGGGGTGGCTCCAGTAGCTCAGCCAGGGATGGCTCCAGTAGCTCAGCCAGGGATGGCTCCAGTAGCTCAGCCAGGGCCTGCTCCAGTAGCTCAGCCAGGGATGGCTCCAGTAGCTCAGCCAAGGATGGCTCCAGTAGCTCAGCCAGGGATGGCTCCAGTAGCTCAGCCAAGGATGGCTCCAGTAGCTCAGCCAAGGATGGCTCCAGTAGCTCAGCCAAGGATGGCTCCATGCGGCCACAGAGGTTCTAGCAGTCACCAGGACGGTCAGTCCTGGAAGACCAAGCCTGACCTACACACATCAATATCTATATATAGTTACATATTTATGTCAAATATTTACTCTCTTACCACCGGTACCTTGGGCAAAAAACCTTACTCTAATCCCCACAAAAAGGGAGGCAAGCGTGTAAATGTTAACTGTTACCTTAAATAAAAATCAATTAAAAAAAACACTTTTTTTCTCCTCAAAAAAGTGTGAATACCTTCTTGCTGATAACATATTTCTAGTCTTACATAAGAAATGCTCATCTTTCCTTTAAGGGGGGACACGGCCTGCAGAATTTCATGAAAAATTTTCAGAAATTGAGTTTCGTGTTAAGCGCGGATTTGGAATCTACAACATCTCCGCTACACGTGTGTGCGATCGATTTTGCTGGCTTAGGTTTCAAAGTATTTTAAACCAATTTGTTTTGTAAGGTACCCACCGCTAGATTTTAAAAAAAGTACTAACCAGGAAGCCAAAATGCACAGATTTGAAAGCTTAGTTTCAGCATCTTCCTTCCAAAGAACGCCACATGTTTGGTATCGCATCGAAGCTTCATTTCCCGGCTTTACGTTGCAACTGTTTCCGGTACCGAAGAATATTTACCGAAGGCACACGAAGTACAAATCGGAGGGCAGTGCAAACCAATGGAAAGCTTCGAAATAACGGCCTGTCTCTCAGCTAGGCTCTGATTGGCCGCTTGTGTGCGTGATCACAGCGTGATCAGGCGGAAGTGGCTGGCGGAAACGGCCGAACCGTACTTCGACTGGCGGAAGTGGTAGGCGGAAACGGCCGAACCGTACTTCGGCTGTTTCCGGCCTGAACGTCGGCCGCCGAAGCAAACATCGGTTCTTTCCGAAGTGTGCTTACAGCGCGCGAAAGTTCGCGCTATCTCGATCGAGACAATTCCACGGAAGATGCAGAAATGGACGGAAAAAGCAAGCCCAGAAAAGAAATTAAGTCGTGTCAACAGCCTCTGGAGGTTGTGATACAACAGCGATCGCGTTCTTATCTACAGACACGGCACTGAACGAAGCTGTTATCACGGCGGAAGTTGCCGTGATTACGCGATTCTTACAGAAAACGGGAATGTTTTGCTACAGGTGATGCTTTTCACCTAATTATTCTGATATTTTGAATTAAGATAATAAGTTGAAAGTTTGCTACAATGATAACAAATAAACGACACATTCAATGAGTTATGTTATTAAATTGTATCTGTTATGGTTGAGTTGTAGTTAACGTTTAATCTTTCTCAAACTTTAAAGTCAATTTTCTCATAATGTGGTTTTTATTTCAACGGTAGTGATTTTCTCCCCAAAAATAAAGTCACTTAGGATTGAGATAGCTTTCTGAAATTGTGTGTGTATATGTATGAATAAATACTGCATTCAATAAGACCAATCAGAAAGGTGTAGCTGAATTTGCTTAATTTTTGTAAAAATTTAATTATGTTATGCCCGGAGCACATTTTTTGGTTACTTTTTCTAAATTCCACTAAAATTAGTTAGAAGTGTTAGTAATCCACTTATTATATCTTATTGAATAATATAGACCTTCTTCTTTGTTTACAATCATTGTTGATCATAAAAAGGTTATTAATTAAAATTTTACGGAGGGGAGAAAATTGGTATGTTTATTTTTCAGTTATTTTGCTATAACACATGAACAACTAAGTCTTCAGCAATAAAATTTTGTTTAAATATACCTTCCAGTGTGTTTGTATTCTGTATAAAATTTAATTAGTATAGCTTTCATATTTGCTGAGTTATGATTTATTTTCTATTAATCCGTTTTTGTACGCCATGTCCCCCCTTGAGGCTCACACAATGGGCACCCAATTATATTGAAATACAGAGTAGCTAAGAATCTCTGAAAAGATGCAGTCCCTTACCTCTCATTTCCTTCCCAAAACCATTATTATGACATCTAGACTACAGCCACAATCTAAAGCCCATGCAAGTGAAGAGTTAACTCCCCCTTGACCACACACACACTGCCTTATATGATAGAAAACACAGTACCTCACAGGGGAAGATTATAGAGGACAACATCAATACAAAACAGAGACAAATGTTAATTTTTAAAAAAAATCTTATGATACCATCTAGTGTTTATGCCTGCTTTTCTGAACAACCTGGTATGTGAGAAATAGGGTTTTTGCCACTCCAATTCAAAGTACCAAGCGAAAAGAGACAGGGCTTTACTTTTATACATTATACATTTATACCATACATTGTGCATTCTATAGTTTCCAGTCCCTCATCTCTACAGGTCCAAGTTTCAACGCAGATATCTCCAAAATGTTTTATCCCTTGATACAAGATATCTGCAACAATGCAATCATCAAAATATTAGCCTGCACTGCCTAAGCAAGCCTTGATGTCCAGTTAGGTGACATCAATGCACAGAGATCATCCACATCTCCGACACTGAAAAGAGACAGCAGTCACAGCTGAACAGTTTCTGAGCAAATGCTGACATGAACATTTTTACAGAGACATCCTTGGCCACATGTGTGTCCCATACTGAAAGACAACATCCCAAGTTGACAAGTGCAATGTCTCGAGGTCATGAGTACAAAAAGGAAGAACTCACTTTGGTAATCTCTCTCTCATGACCAGTCCATCTGTCCTCCAGTCTCTTGTTCTGGTAATCATACAGCACTACAGTCTGAAACAACAATCATACACCTGTACAGTGCCATGGATTGGTGGAGGGAAAGGAAGGATGTGTGCTTGTCTGTGAGCAAGTATATACATGCACAACACACACACACACACACACACGAACACACACACACACACACACACACACACACACGAACACACACACACACACACATATGCAGACACATACGCAGACACACACACACACACACACACACACATACGCACACACACACACACACACACACACGCACACGCACACACACACACACACTCACACACATACGCACACACACACACACACACACACACACACACACACACATACGCAGACAGGCTGTGGTGGTGAACGGCAGTTGCTCCTCCTTCGTTGACGTCCGCTCAGGAGTGCCACAAGGCTCGGTTCTCGGGCCGACGCTATTTTTAGCCTATATCAACGATCTCCCTAGGAGACTGATGGCACTGGCACGTCTGTTTGCGGACGATACTGCAGTCTACAGGACGGTGACCAACGACATCGACCAGGCCCAACTACAACAAGACCTCCAATACCTAGCGGAGTGGGAGAAGAGCTGGGACATGCAGTTCCATCCTGCCAAGTGCAATACCTTGCCAGTTACGAGGAGCAGACGCCCACTACAGCCCTCCTACCAGCTTCACGGACATACCCTAGAGACAGTGAGGGCGGCCAGGTACCTGGGTGTGATCATACAGGATGACCTCTGCTGGGACGACCATATCAACAGCATCGTCAGCAGGGCAAACCAGACCCTAGGCTTCCTCCGGCGCAACCTCAAGATCTCTTCAAGAGCAGTCAAAGAAAGGGCATACAAGGCCTTTGTCAGGCCTACTCTCGAGTATGCCTCGTCGGTATGGGATCCTCATTCCCAGAAGCACATCGACAAGGTCGAGGCTGTCCAGAGACGTGCTGCCCGTTTCGTCTGCAACCGCTACCATAACACTTCAAGTGTCAGCCAGATGCTGGACTCCCTTGGGTGGCAGTCCCTGGAGGAACGCAGGAAGCTTGCTCGCCTGTCGATGCTGTATAAGATCAAACACAGCATCGTCCACTGTCCTGGCATCAAGTCAAAGCTGGTTCCCCCACCACCACGCCAGCGACGATGTCATAGCCAGCAGTTCAGCCTCATCACCTGCCGAACGCAGTACCGGAGTGCAGCCTTCCTCCCCAGAACAATAAGGGACTGGAATGCCCTACCTCCAGCTGTGGTTGAGGCCAGCACTGTCGACACGTTCGTGGCGCGTGCCTCCCGCTAGGACGGGACCACTGTGACTCTTCCCCCCCACCTCCCCAGACTCCCCAACCTGTAAAAAATTCACGTGCCAAAGTAATCACTATTGATGATCGTGGGCAGGAACGGAGAGAAGAAGAAGAAGACACACACACACACACACACACACACGAACACACACATACGCAGACACACACACACACACACACACACACACATACGCACATGCACACACACACACACTCACACACACACATACGCACACGCACACACACACTCACACACATACGCACACACACACACACACACACACACACACACACACACACACATACGCACACACACACACACACACACACACACACGCAGACACACACACACACACGAACCCACATACGCAGACACACACACACACACACAAAGTACCATACCTTGTCCTTGCTACCAGATAGACACAGTCCAGGCTGGATAGCGGCCAGACTGACGATGGTGTCCGAGTGTGTGGGCGTGGCAGGCATGACCGGTCTCTCTTCCTCCTCTGCGACCTCTGCCTCACAAGCGTGTCTCCGGTTCCTGAAACAAGCACCCAGCGGATGATGATGATGAAGCTTCACTGCGTGTCAGTCTTTGTAGGCTATGTAAGACTGCTGATCACAAAAATCACTAGAGCGTTTAGAGTAGGTGCAAGAGAAGTCTCCATCTATATATTTGCCTTTTAAGAATTGCATAGGGACATGTGTTTTTATCTCCAAGTCACATAGGTGCACCAAATAGAGATCTCAGACTAATAAAGTTAAGGCCAAGAACATCCGAGTTGATGATACATGGCACCACACCACCAAATGAGGGAATATCTCAATCTGGAGCCCAAAACTTCCCCGAGGAAATCCGAAATGCTGTCTGTTGCTTTGTTTTGTATCTCTAGGCTGCAGTAATCAAAATCAGATAGAAATTTATGAATGAATGGATGAACGAATGAATGAATGAATGAATGAATGAATGGTTGGATGAATGAATGAATGAATGAATGAATGAATGAATGAATGAATGAATGAATGAATGAATGAATGAACGAATGAATGAATGAATGAAGCAAATAAGTTTCAGGACCTATCAGCCTTTGTAGGCTGTGTAAGCCCAATGATCATGAAAATCACTGAAAATGGTTAGAGCAAGTAAAATCTTGATCCCCCCCATTTATTTGCCTTTCACAAAGGCCTTGCGGAGATGCGGTGGATCTATTCTTACCCCCAGTCTGCAGGGTTGAGGGAGAGCTGGGCAAAGGTCAGTCAGACTCAAACCCTACCACTGCCCACCAGGTCCGACACTGGTCAGATGAGTTGCTCACATTCAAACAAACCTAACAATTATCAAGATATGACTGCATACCAGGGGTTTGTTGCTTACGCTAGGAACCTTGCAAAATCTTGCCAGGAAGAGGCCGGTGTCAACATGTGTCAACAAGATGGAACCTGATGTAAAGGAGTCAAATGTTTGACACATGCTGAAACCAGCCTATTATTTTCCAGCTAGGTAGGCTGAGCAATGCATTGTGAAAGGAAGGAACCCTCACCCTCCAGATTTTCAACTCTTTTCTCTAATCCAATTATGAACTCAAAATGAAACCTCACAGTATTTCATCTAATATTCAGCAACATAATTCATAGACCTTCAACTTCCCAAATGCCAAAAGTGCCATGGCTCACAGAAAATGCAACATTTTTTGCTCAGCTGATCTGGAGCTACTCAAAACTAAGAAGTGAAAAAGCAGTCTGTCGCGTGTTGCGCGACGAATAGTTGTGATAAAATATTGTTAGGTGATATGATTGAATTGCCAGCGTAGAAACCTAATCAGTAAATGCGTTCAAACGGCCGTTTAGCGCATCGCGGTTGAACTTTGAGTGACAGGGGGGTGTGACGTCACTCGAAGGGGTTGGGGTGCCACGTGCAGGGGTCTATAGGAATGCAGCACGGGGTTTCCCTTAGTTCGACACGGTTCTTTAGCCGCGAAAAGTCGTAAGACACTGATTGGGCCAATTTTTAGAGGCGGGAAAATCCTCATTACGGGTTGGACAATGATCACGTGGGATAGGCAACTTCGAGCTCGGAAGCGTTTTTCGGATCAGTTCAACTCNNNGTACCATACCTTGTCCTTGCTACCAGACAGACACAGTCCAGGCTGGATAGCGGCCAGACTGACGATGGCGTCCGAGTGTGTGGGCGTGGCAGGCATGACCAGTCTCTCTTCCTCCTCTGCGACCTCTGCCTCACAAGCGTGTCTCCGGTTCCTGAAACGAGCACCCAGCGGATGATGATGATGAAGCTTCACTGCGTGTCAGCCTTTGTAGGCTATGTAAGACTGCTGATCACAAAAATCACTAGAGCCGATTAGAGTAGGTGCAAGAGAAGTCTCCATCTATATATTTGCCTTTTAAGAATTGCATAGGGACATGTGGTAGGTCTGTTTTTATCTCCAAGTCACATAGGTGCACCAAATAGAGATCTCAGACTAGTAAAGTTAAGGCCAAGAACATCCGAGTTGATGATACATGGCACCACACCACCAAATGAGTGAATTTCTCAATCTGGAGCCCAAAACTTCCCTGAGGAAATGCTGTCTGTTGCTTTGTTTTGTATCTCTAGGCTGCAGTAATCAAAATCAGATAGAAATTTATGAATGATTGGATAAATGAATGAATGAATGAATGAATGAATGAATGAATGAATGAATGAATGAATGAATGAATGAATGAATGAATGAATGAATGAATGAATGAATGAATGAATGAATGAATGAATGAATGAAGCAAATAAGTTTCAGGACCTATCAGCCTTTGTAGGCTATGTAAGCCCATTGATCATGAAAATCACTGAAAATGGTTAGAGCAAGTAAAATCTTGATTTCCCCCATTTATTGGCCTTTCACAAAGGCCTTGTGGAGATGCGGTGGATCTATTCTTACCCCCAGTCTGCAGGAGGGAGAGCTGGGCAAAGGTCAGTCAAACCCTACCACTGCCCACCAGGTCCGACACTGGTCAGATGAGTTGCTCACATTCAAACAAACCTAACGATTGTCAAGATATCGATATGACTGCATACCAGGGGTTTGTTGCTTACGCTAGGAACCTTGCAAGATCTTGCGAGGAATAGGCCAGTGTCAACATGTGTCAACATGTGTCAACAAGATGGAAGCAGATGTAAAGGCAGTCAAATGTTTGACACATGCTGAAACCAGCCTATTGTTTGCCAGCTAGGTAGGCTGAGGAATGCATTGTGAAAGGAAGGAACCCTCACCCTCCAGATTTTCAACTCTTTTCTCTAATCCAATTATGAACTCAAAATGAAACCTCACAGTATTTCATCTAATATTCAGCAACATAATTCTATACCTTCAACTTCCCAAATGCCAAAAGTGCCATGGCTCACAGAAAATGCAACATTCTTCACTCAGTTGATCTGGAGCTACTCAAAACTAAGAAGTGGAAAAGCAGTCGTGATTTCTGCATATTTAAAAACCTTCTACCTCCTCTTACTTCAGGCACAAAGAAGAATGAACTTGTGCATGAAACGTGGAAATTTTATGCCTACTGAATAGTTTATTTGATCTTTCACTTCATCTGACTGGTATTCTGAACAGTGGAATGTTATTTCTTATTGTTTGCAGACTGGCACATTGAAGTGCTGATTTCTTCATCATCCTTGACACTGTCCATGTGCTTTTGTTCACCTGATGAGATGGGTCACAATCTCCAATGCTTACATCGTGCCATCATATTCATGACACTGTTCCAAATCAAGAATTATTACAAACTGCCAGAAATAATGTGTTGGTACAAAGACAACTGGAAATTCATTCCATGCAATCAATATACTCACTAAGCTTCTGTGTTGCCTTTTCAGTGTGTGCATACATGCATGTTATATGCTTGTGCACAAGATACAACATTCTAAAAATTAAAAAGAACCGAAGCATTCCCTTTCGTTCTCACACAAAAGTGATCATAATACATTCATGGTAAGAATGGAATAACAATTACCTGATGGCTGAATCTGTAAATCAGCAAGATCATCACTTGGTCCACGAAATAATACAACTTACGAAATATTATTAGTCTTGATGTATTCAAATAAAATTAACCATCAAGGATAGATTCCAAAACCGATGCCGCCTTATTTATTCATTCAGCACTCACCTGCACAGACACATCGTCATCAGCATGCTTGCACTCTGGCTGTACACAGACATGTATACAAAGATCGCTAAAGCTCAAAGGCAGCTACTCGCGTCTGTGTGAAAGGTGAGCAGTTCCACACCTATCCATTCGGCATTATGATTACGTCTTCGCCTGCTGCGTCTCTACCACGCACGCACGCACGACCAGTGTTTCATTTTCCTTGTTTCCAGGTAGAATTACCTGTCCTGTTTGGGCCTTTTCCTCTTGCTGAAGAGTTTGCCCATTACGCCGAGCAGAGCGCCTCCTTCCTGAATAGACTCATGAAGATGTCCTTATGCCTGCAGGTCGGAGGAAAAACTTTAGGGAGGAATTATTTATGAAGTCGGGAGCTAGACGGTGCGCTGACTTGCCGGGACTCGATCGCACTTGAACCGTATTTTTGACGCAGGAGAGCTCCTTAGCGGTTGCGTCCTCTTGAATTATCGACTGCTACGATTTGTCTCCCTTTAACGACATCGCAATTCGTTAGTAACCAAGGTAGTGGGTGCCCCTCCAGCCCCCAGCCCCCCAGCCCCCCAGCCCCCCAGCCCCCAGTCCCCCAGCCCCCCAGCCCCCCAGCCCCCCAGCCCCCAGCCCCCAGCCCCCAGCCCCCAGTCCCCAGCCCCCCAGCCCTCCAGCCCCCAGCCCCCCGGCCCTCCAGCCCCCAGTCCCCCAGCCCCCCAGCCCCCAAGCCCCCCAGCCCCCAGCCCCCAGCCCCCCAGCCCTCTAGCCCCCCACCCCACAGTCCCCCAGCCTCCCAGCTCCCCAGCCCCCCCAGCCCTCCAGCCCTAGCCCCCCAGCCCCCAGCCCCTCAGCCCCACAGCCCCCCAGCCCCCAACCCCCCAGCCCCCCAGCCCCCAGCCCCCAGCCCTCCAACTCCTCAACCCCCAACCCCCCAAGATAATCTGTGTTTACAAAGCCATTATATGCCGTAGTTTTACGCACGAAATAGTTTCCTTGTCAAAGGAAGTCATGTTGTGAAAAATCACTCAAGCGTTTTTCCATGTAGGCAGTCTGGCACGAATTTAAAGAAGCACACTGGAAAAGAGATGAGCGCGTGCGTGCATACGCAAACACACACGCACGCGTGCACACACATACGCACGCGTGCACACACATACGCACGCGTGCACACACATACGCATGCACACTCACACGCACGCACACACGCACACACACACACTCACATACACTCACACACACACACATACACACACACCCCCCCACGCACACACACACACACACACACACGCACTCACACACACACACACACACACACACACACACACACACACACACACACACACACACGCACACTAACACACACACACACACACACATATACACATGCAAGCACACACGCACGCACACACATGCGCACTCACACACGCACACACACACACACACACACACACACACACACACACACACACGCACGCACGCACGCACGCACGCACACACACAGAGCTGCCAACCCACCATCATGCCAAAGAGTAGCATCCAGAGCTTTTTGGAGTAGCATTTAAGAAATAGGCGTAGCACACACGCACAAGACGGAAAATGGCGATGTTTGCGCAGACGCAAAGCGCTGAACTGAAGCGGGGGATGGGGGGTGGGGGCAGGGTGGTGGGGGCTGTCAAGACGCTGAGCGCTCAACCGCCGGCGTGAAGGGGCGGGGGGGGGGGGGGGGGGGGGGTTGGTGAAAAATCGTAGTTTTTCCCTGACGATCGTAGCATCGTAGCAAGCATGTCAAAATCGTAGCATGCTACGCCTAAATAGTAGCACTTGGCAGCTCTGCACACACACACACACTCACACATTCACACGCACACACACACACACGCACGCACGCGCACGCACGCACACACACACGTACGCACGCGCGCGCACGCGCACACACAGACACGCACGCACGCACGCGCGCGCACGCACACACACACACGTGCGCACGCGGTCGACCACACACACTTGTACGAATCTGATTGAAGACCCGTTGTAGCTGCATTTGCCATGCCAAGATTCCTGACGGAACTGCCGAGATCAAAGCCGAGAAGTCTTGCATCGCAAAGTCTCCGCACAGACTGGGCCGGGTGGTTGAAAGGAATACTTACTTTCGCGCTGACGGGAGTTTTCACAGAAGATGACGAAGATAACAATGACTAGATAAACAACAAGACCGACAGTCTTCTACAAAACTTTATTGTAAACGTTTGAAAAATTGCATTGTTCGTTGCACAAGATCGTTGGACATTCAACAAAATGCAACACAGACAGGACAGCCATTGTTTTGGACTGGACGCTTTGACATTACAAGTTCACAATCTCTATACGGTAAACACAAAACCAAAATGAACCATTCACAAGCAAGCAAACTACAGACGCAAAATACGGAATGATACTTTGGAATCTGAATACAAATCAAAGTACGAATGAATTCTTATTCCACTGCTCTCGATAGGAAAAAAAATCAATCAATGAACAAATCATTTGGCAAATTAGTTGTGGATGAGCATGACAATAATACTGTTCTTGGACACAGATGCGTATGCAAACGTGTGACACTGAACAAGACAACATAATCTGAAATAAAATTTTTATTTAACATTTCGTTCGCTGTTTTTTTCTAATGCATGAAACAACTTCTTGACTGAATATATCGATATATCATTCAAATATTCCATAAGACTGATACAGTATGCTAATGTTCCACTTGAATAATATAATTGTACAAAATGCTGCATTGTACTAGGATCCATTTTCAATTCTCGAGTTGTGCGCGGAAATAAAGGCATTATTTGACTTACTTTTAGTAAGTAATTACTATTGACATTCACCATCGTAGCCTAAAGTTGCCTTATAGGTTCTGTAAAGAGAGTCAGGTTGTTTTTTTTTGCAATGTCATTGCAGCCACCAATATTTTTCGAACACAAGAAACATTATAGAAATCCGTTTCACAAACAAAACAACCACTGAAAACAACTCAGTCGCTTGATCACTGCATTACGAGAAATATGTAACCAGCAACTACTTTGGTAATTATTTCTAGCATTGACTGAGAAAACAATACTTCGAAAGTCTGGGCACGAAAGCGTATGATTAAGAACAAGATGTTTCAGTGACAAAGTTTGGCAAAATGATGTAAATGAAAAAAATTGCACATAATTTTTTTCAAGCAAGGGAATGCTATTAAAAAAACCCACCGTAAAGAGTTTTGGATGGACATTTTCATTACTTTCCCTTTGAGCTTGTTGCATGCCAGCGATGAATCAATTTAGTGAATTGATGCAAAACATTTGCTCCTCATGAACAAGGTTGCAATCTCAGTGAGTATTCTTTGTTAGGAGTGTACAATTCGAGAAAAATCAACAAATGATCGAAAACACACATAGTGAAGATGTAGCGAAGCACAAAACAAAACGCATTTGAACTGAGATAACTTCGAGATGGCACACGAGGCAAATCGCCTTTTCGGAGCAACACAATTAACAACAGCTTTACGTCAAATGTGTCAGATAAATGATTGCCAAGAGAGCGCATTTAATTGTTCAATTAAAAGGCGCAATTCCTGTTTGCATGATTTTAGAAAACAAGTCTCTATCTTTAATTTGTTCATGAAGGTCCACTCAAAATATAAACACAAATCCAGAAAATATTGAAATGGCTACAAGTGAGACATTTGCAGGTTATTTATCATGGAAGCAGAAAACTATCCAGTCAATTACATTCTCGTTTGCACACGAATGGGATTACGAGCAATTACATGTACATGCTTGATGTAATACTTCCCAGAATGCAAGAATGAAGATCAATGG
The DNA here is from genome assembly GCA_034096865.1 of Theodoxus fluviatilis. NCBI lineage: Eukaryota > Metazoa > Mollusca > Gastropoda > Cycloneritida > Neritidae > Theodoxus > Theodoxus fluviatilis. Next base: position 92,442 of record JAWQFJ010001674.1, read on the forward strand.
GAGAAGTAGCAGCAATGCTTTCAATGAGATCCAAATCTATGTTACAGTGCCTCAAGGATATTGCTACTAGGATGGCAGTAGAGTATTGAACACGTCCTAGATTCTTCAGACAGGTCTTTCCTCCTGCATAACTTCAAGACTTTATGCTATAATCATTCATTTCTCGATTATGGTAACCATTTTTGAAACTTGCAAATGAAAACATATAATTCAATTTCTGGCAGCATTTAAATACCAGTGAGTACGAAGTGAGTATGAAATAGTTACAGACGCAACGAAGAGGGGTTCACATATTTCGGTCACAACACACAACATCAAAGTTGCTCATTGTGATTCCCAATGGGAATCAAAATGATAAAACACCACTGCTTTCCTTTGTTATGTGGTAAAACATTGGGCAGATTCAGTTTTCTCTTTGATTGCTTTCCTTCTGTTTTTAATTTGTTTTATTTGCATCCTTCAATGTAGGACATGCATTAGTTTAGCAATTTTTCGTCTGCATGATCGTGTCTATGATGGTGCTGTGGCGTGAGCAGGGGTCGTCGACCTTGCAGAGAAGAAGCACCACCACCAACAAAATCCCCCCACTTGTCCTTAACGGAACCCACTACGATGGTTCCATTTAATTACATCTTCTGGCATTAATACATTTACTTTAGAAAGGCCATCCTTTATTATTTTAGCTCAAAAGATTATCTCTGAATAGCTTAATGTTTCTGTGTACTTTGCACTGGTGGAAGCAAATGAAGTTCCATAGTAGTCATAAAATAATGTGGGGATTCAGTAGAGGATTTATAGGGCGGCTATGCAGGTTTGCCCAGTCAGTGACACACCAAAGGTTCGCCCAGTCAGTGACACATCAAAGGTTTGCCCAGTCAGTGACACATCAAAGGTTCGCCCAGTCAGTGACACACCAAAGGTTTGCCCAGTCAGTGACACATCAAAGGTTTGCTCAGTCAGTGACACAACAAATGTTTGCCCAGTCAGTGACACATCAAAGGTTCGCCCAGTCAGTGACACATCAAAGGTTTGCCCAGTCAGTGACACATCAAAGGTTTGCACAGTCAGTGACACATCAAAGGTTTGCCCAGTCAGTGACACATCAAAGGTTTGCCCAGTCAGTGACACACCAAAGGTTTGCCCAGTCAGTGACACATCAAAGGTTCGCCCAGTCAGTGACACATCAAAGGTTTGCCCAGTGAGTGACACACCAAAGGTTTGCCCAGTCAGTGACACATCAAAGGTTTGCCCAGTCAGTGACACATCAAAGGTTTGCCCAGTCAGTGACACATCAAAGATTTGCCCAGTCAGTGACACATCAAAGGTTTGCCCAGTCAGTGACACATCAAAGGTTTGCCCAGTCAGTGACACATCAAAGATTTGCCCAGTCAGTGACACATCAAAGGTTTGCCCAGTCAGTGACACATCAAAGGTTTGCCCAGTCAGTGATACATCAAAGGTTTGCCCAATCAGTGACACATCAAAGGTTTGCCCAGTCAGTGACACATCAAAGATTTGCGGACAGGGAAATCCACAACACATTCTAGGTAAAAGAACAGCGGCGATATCTCGATTAAGGATGATTTGAAATTTATCCAGAACAAATTATATCCGGCTTGAATTAAAAGAGGAATTGCTGAAATTTTTAAGCTGCTCAAGTCCTTGTTACATCCATTCATTTCACGGCACGTAGACTTGAGCCTTCTCATGACAACGATTTGAGCCATTCCTACGACACGTACACTTCCGCCACGACGCTGAAGGAACTGGACCGGGGATAGGCATTTCCTGCAGAGGGGCTGGCATCCCCGTTTGTGGAACTCGAAGTTTCCTCGCTTGTCTCCCGTGATGATTCCTCCGGCGGGAAGGTCGGGGGTGAGCACACAGGAGCGGCCTCAGGCGAAGAGGTGGTGGTGGCGATGGAGGCCATGTTGGTGGTGTGGGTCAGAGACGAAGAGTGTCGTTTATGAGTTGCCGGTCCAGCCCTAGATTTCTCCACTATCTTCATGGACGCCACTCGCACTCGTTTGTAGAAGGCTCGCACGTTGGTGCAGAAGAACCTGGAGGGGAAGACGACAACCATGAGAAGAGTGAGGTGCAAGTAATATTTGATCAGTCATGGAAATCTCGTCCATTCTTCCAAACCAGGTTTTAAGTATACGTGGTGGAAAGAAAGCGGAGTAAAAGCAAAAGAGTTTTGCCTGGCACACGGTAGAACATGATGTAAAATATGGATATAATAATTCATCGATACCAAACCTTTTCTTCCACTATCTACTCAATAAGTCCACCCATCCATCCATTACTCCCTTCCTACTTCCCTCTCTACTTCCATCCAACCACCCATTCAATCATCCATCCATCCATCCATCCATCCATCCATCCATCCAATCCATCCATCCATCCATCCAATCCATCCATCCATGTATCCATCCATCCATCCATCCATCCATCCATCCAATCCATCCATCCATCCAATCCATCCATCCATACATTCATCCATCCATCCATCCATCCATCCATCCCTCCCTCCATCCCTCCATCTATCCATCCATCCATCCATCCATCCAATCCATCCATCCATCCAATCCATCCATCCAATCCATCCATCCAATCCATCCATCCATACATCCATCCATCCATCCATCCCTCCCTCCCTCCCTCCATCCCTCCATCCATCCCTCCATCCATCCATCCATCCATCCCTCCATCCCTCCATCCATCCATCCATCCATCCATCCATCCATCCATCCATCCATCTATCATCCATCCCTCCCTCCCTCCATCTATCCATCCTACTTGATGACGAGGAACTCCGCCAGGATGGCGGCCCCGATGACGCCCATCTTGAGGTAGCTGTTGGTCAGTGAGTGGGTCAGGCTGTAGGCGCCGAAGGGAATGCCCACCAGGCAGATGACCAGCACGAAGGTGTGCACCCAGTGTCGGGGCTTCAGGCAGCACGGGGACCACGAGTAGCCCGCCACGAGCTTGTACTGCAGAGCAGCCACACAGAATTGGAATTGGAATGCGAATTCATTGACGAAGCCATCGGCCCATTGCCATCACACAACAATACTCAGACCAAGGTAAGGAGCCCTTACAGTGTCACAAGCAGAAAAGGAAGTACCAAAGATCAGGGTATTAATTCAGCTCTCGAGTCTATTTTTTCGTCTTTCAAAGGCACAGAGGATGTACATAGCAAGGGAACGGGTTTTCCTAGCGTTTGTTGCTTGCATCATGGCAGAACACATGCGCACATCATATCTCCCATACAACCAGTATTTTAAGTAATATTGACGTAAATCACAATATTAAATACACTCATATAGGAAATTTACTTCGTTTTCTCTGTCTCCACAGAATGGACATTGAATATCATTCTTATGTGAGTATCTCCTATTGATTTTTTAAGTAATTAATTCCACATCTAAATCGGATAAGCACAACACTTTATGTTGGTTAGGTTGAGATATTCTTATAATCCCACATTCATTTTATAAGATGAAAACCATATAAATCTCTCAGCGCTTGTACTTTTTTCCATTCCATTTCTGCGAGTAGCAGTCTATCAATCTCTGTTTAAAAATACGCTGAAACTGTTTAAGATTATTCAACCTTACAAACCCCAAACCCAGACTAAACAGGCAGTTTTCAAGTTGGAAAGACCAGTTCCTTTTCTCAGGAACAGATTACTTCAGGAGCATCATATGTGCTTGCTTTGGAAGTCTGTTTTCTCTCATGCGAACAGCCGCACAGAGACCTCAGCTGCTGTGACTGGTGCCAACAACCACGACGATGACAACCATGACAAAGAAATACTTTTTGAGATGGAGGGTAACCAATGACAACAGCAACAGCGACAACAGCAAGAACAACGACGGCGACAACAACTACAACCATCACCACCACCATCACCATCACCACCACCATCAGCATCACCATCACCATCACCACCACCACCACCATCACCACCACCATCACCATCAGCATCATCATCACCATCATCATCACAATCACCACCACTATCACTACCAGTATCACTACCAGTATCACTACCAGTATCACTACCACTATCAATATAACTACCAATACCACTACCACTATCCCTACCTCTATCAATACCACTATCAATATCACCACCACCACTATCACCATCACTATCACTACCAGTATCACCATCACTATCAACATCACCATCACCACCACTATCACCACCATCATCACCACCACTATCACCACCACTATCACTACCAGTATCACTACCACTATCACTACCACTATCAATACCACTATCAATCTCACCATCACCACCACCACTATCACCACTGCCACTTTAACTATCACTATCACTACTATATCCGCCGATGCCACCATTATCACCACCAATACCACCACCACTTTCTCCTCCACCACCACCACCACTACAACAACAACAATAACATCAAACAAAACAACTGCAACGCGGCAGCAGCAGCAACAACAACTACGACAACAACAACAACAACATCTTTCTCCGATTCCCACCTACCTTCTGGTCGCACACCTTGCACTTGGCAGGCAGCTCATTGCCGGCACTCTGGAAAGGAAACAGAAAGCGTGTCTGGGAGTGTGCCACACAATGTCCAGGCATGACGTCGCCGTGATGAGGACTAGATTGCCTTGGGCAAAGGCTGTTGTTGTTTGTTGACACCAGCCAAAAACCAAGGCTACAGCAAAATGTTGTTATGTTGTACTGTTATGTGGGGATTATCTTCAGCCGTGGTAAGCTCCTAACATAACAACTGGCATTCTCTGGAGACAGAGATCAAATCCCCTGAAGACGGAGTGTGGCTGCCTATATGGCGGGGTGTTCAAAAACAGTCTCACACGCAATCATCTCACCCACTTGGGTGATCCTGGGAGTGTTTAGCCCAGGTTCGCAACAACAACAGCATGAGGACTAGAGCGATTTCAAACTGACGCCATTGTCATATTTTTCGATGCCGCCAACAATGACTTCGGTAACGGGAATTACGACGATGCCACCTATAACAAAAGCGACGGCGTTTCGCAACGACACTAGATATGACATCCATGACGATATTAATAACAACGAAATCAATGACGATATCAACATTTAACCCAGTGATGATGACAACATGAGCGGGAAGATATCGGGGAGATTGGCCACAATAACAGCAAGGAGATTATCGAAGACAATGACCGTGAAAATACAGACGGCAGTAACAGGACCGAAGAGAGAGAGAGAGAGAGAGAGAGAGAGAGAGAGAGAGAGAGAGAGAGAGAGAGAGAGAGAGAGAGAGAGAGAGAGAAAGAAAGTATGTAAAGGTGATGACAAAAGCGATGACCCTAAAGAAAATTACGAAGGTACAATGTGAAACATGATGACAGTGACGACGAGGACGATGGCAACGACATCACCGATAAGGATAGCAACAAAGACAACACAGACCAGAAAGACAAGGACATCGCTGAAGGCAATGACGAGGACATGACCGTTGAGGACAGCAACAACGACAACAGTGACCGGAAAAACAATGACATCACTGAGTGGTGACGAGGACATCACCGACGAGGACAGCAACAAAAACAACATACAACAGAAAGGCAATGATATTGAAGATGATGACGAGGACAGCAACAAAGACAACATACAACAGAAAGGCAATGATACTGAAGATGATGATGAGGACAGCAACAAAGACAACATACAACAGAAAGGCAATGATACTGAAGATGATGGCGATGACAGCAACAAAGACAACATACAACAGAAAGGCAATGATACTAAAGATGATGGCGAGTACAGCAACAAAGACAACATACAACAGAAAGGCAATGATACTGAAGACGATGACGAGGACAGCAACAAAGACAACATACAACAGAAAGGCAATGATACTGAAGATGATGACGAGGACAGCAACAAAGACAACATACAACAGAAAGGCAATGATATTGAAGACGATGACGAGGACAGCAACAAAGACAACATACAACAGAAAGGCAATGAT
>JAWQFJ010001675.1:0-2500 GCA_034096865.1 Theodoxus fluviatilis
ACTAAATTGCGAAGTAAGGTGTGCATGAAAGCTGATTACGCGTAGTTACCTCCTAAGTTGGCCACTAAACAACCCAAAATTTAGTTATGGTCTGTATCAGCACTACACGGCTAAGTAGCCAACTATTTGCAATATTCAATGGCGGACCTCTCTCCGGTTCGCACAGAAAACGCTATATTATGGGATACTAGCAACCCATCCAAAGAAAATGTAAGCCACGAACAGCATTAATTTATCAAAGCTGTATGTTGAATGCATCAATAGGTCGTGAAAGCTCCTACATTTTACAAATGGAAAGCATGTCGACGCATCCACGCCGAATCATGCGTTGCCATCGTTTGTGTTGACATGATTTTACGCTCTCGCTCGAGCCTCAGCGCACACTTTCCCCATCAAACTTGTGAAACCCTGGCGTACGTCGACACGCATTTACTCGTTTACAAAAATAAAGCAATTTAATCTGAACAGTGTGTACATAACAAAAATCCATTTTAAATGCATCGTGTTCATGGCTTTAGGTAAAACTAGCTTTGTACACAATGTCAACACATGGTTTGGCGTGGATGCGTCGACCTGCTTTCCATTTGTAAAATGTAGGAGCTTTCACCACCTATTGATGCATTCAACATACAGCTTTGATAAATTAATGCTGTTCATGGCATACATTTTCTTTGGATGGGTTTCTAGTATCCCAAAATAGAGCGTTTTCTGTGCTAACCGGAGACAGGTCGGCCATTGAATTGTGCAAAGAGTTGGCTAGTTCACCTCTTGTAGTGACCTCTACGCATGCGCATTAGATGGGATATCCCAAGATAATAATAAATATTCATCTGGCTCATTACTTCGTTGTGGCGACCAAGTAGCGTCTCATGCACACCTTACTGTCGTAGTTGGGAACAACTCAAAGTTGTGAACAACGAAGTAGACAACTACGACGTAGTTACCACCTAACATAGTAGGTTCATATGCACCCCACCACAGGCCACGTAGCTCGCATGCCAGACTGCCAGCTGCCCAAAAGACTCTTTTACGGCGAGCTACAGCGGGGCATACGCTCGTAGGGAGGCCCAAGGAAGCGCTTCAAGGACTCCTTGAAGTCTTCCCTGGAGGTTTTCCACACCAACCTTGACACCTGGGAGAGGACCGCTCAGGGAAGCATAGCTTACGCTAGGTCCCTAGTACCTTCCTCAAGGGCGAGGCAAGCATAGCTTACGCTAGGTACCTAGTACCTTCCTCAAGGGCGAGGCAAGCATAGCTTACGCTAGGTACCTAGTACCTTCCTCAAGGGCGAGGCAAGCATAGCTTACGCTAGGTACCTAGTACCTTCCTCAAGGGCGAGGCAAGCATAGCTTACGCTAGGTACCTAGTACCTTCCTCAAGGGCGAGGCAAGCATAGCTTACGCTAGGTACCTAGTACCTTCCTCAAGGGCGAGGCAAGCATAGCTTACGCTAGGTACCTAGTACCTTCCTCAAGGGCGAGGCAAGCATAGCTTACGCTAGGTACCTAGTACCTTCATCAAGGGCGAGGCAAGCATAGCTTACGCTAGGTACCTAGTACCTTCCTCAAGGGCGAGGCAAGCATAGCTTACGCTAGGTACCTAGTACCTTCCTCAAGGGCGAGGCAAGCATAGCTTACGCTAGGTACCTAGTACCTTCCTCAAGGGCGAGACAAGCATAGCTTACGCTAAATACCTAGTACCTTCCTCAAGGGCGAGGGAAGCATAGCTTACGCTAGGTACCTAGTACCTTCCTCAAGGGCGAGGGAAGCATAGCTTACGCTAGGTACCTAGTACCTTCCTCAAGGGCGAGGCAAGCATAGCTTACGCTAAATACCTAGTACCTTCCTCAAGGGCGAGGCAAGCATAGCTTACGCTAGGTACCTAGTACCTTCCTCAAGGGCGAGGCAAGCATAGCTTACGCTAGGTACCTAGTACCTTCCTCAAGGGCGAGGGAAGCATAGCTTACGCTAGGTACCTAGTACCTTCCTCAAGGGCGAGGGAAGCATAGCTTACGCTAGGTACCTAGTACCTTCCGCAAGGGCGAGGGAAGCATAGCTTACGCTAGGTACTTAGTACCTTCCTCAAGGGCGAGGGAAGCATAGTTTACGCTAGGTACCTAGTACCTTCCTCAAGGGCGAGGCAAGCATAGCTAACGCTAGGTACCTAGTACCTTCCTCAAGGGCGAGGCAAGCATAGCTTACGCTAGGTACCTAGTACCTTCCTCAAGGGCGAGGGAAGCATAGCTTACGCTAGGTCCCTAGTACCTTCCTCAAGGGCGAGGCAAGCATAGCTTACGCTAGGTACCTAGTACCTTCCTCAAGGGCGAGGCAAGCATAGCTTACGCTAGGTACCTAGTACCTTCCTCAAGGGCGAGACAAGCATAGCTTACGCTAGGTACTTAGTACCTTCCTCAAGGGCGAGGCAAGCATAGCTTAAGCTAGGTACCTAGTACCTTCCTCAAGGGCGAGGCAAGCATAGCTTACGCTAGGTACCTAGTACCT
>JAWQFJ010001675.1:32500-35000 GCA_034096865.1 Theodoxus fluviatilis
GTATGTGCGTGTTTGCGCGCGCGCGCGCGTGTGTGTGTACGTGTGTGTGTACGTGTGTGTGTGTGTGTGGGTGTGAGTGCGTGTGTGTGTGTGCGTGCGTGCGTGTGTATGCGAGTGTGTGTGTGTGTGTGTGTGTGAGTGTGTGCGTGTGTGTGTGTGTGTGTGTGCGTGTGTGTGTGTGTGCATGTGCGTGTGCGTGTGGATGTGTGTGTGTGAGTGTGTGGTGTGTGTGTGTATGTATGTGCGTGTGTGCGCGCGCGCGTGTGTGTATGCATGTGTGTGCGTGTGTGTGTGCATGTGTGTGTGAGAGTGTGTGTGCGTGTGTGTGTATGTTGTGTGTTGTGTGAGTGTGGTGTGTGTGTGTGTGTGTGTGTGTGTGAATGTGTGTGTGCGTGTGTGTGTGTGTGTGTGTGTGTGTGTGTGTGTGTGTGTGTGAGTGTGTGTGTGTACAACAACAATAACAAAACAGTTTATAGTGTAGGCCATTGGCCCATAACAATCCGTAACATTACATTACATTGCCAACATGTGTCTTCTGATACAATCAATGTGAGAGCGAATCACTCATCCATTAGACAGAAGTTTCACTCTAATATCAAAAAATGTATACATCATACAAAGAAAGAATTATTCTCTGCAGAATCAATAGCTTCTGCTCTTCTTATAAAAGCGTAGAGTAGATAAACACTGACAGCTCGAATAACATATGTCTCTTTTGCAGAGAACAACTGCACAAGTGGTTTTACATCGGTGTTTTGAACATGTGGTATTACATACTTCATTCTCATGTGTACATATGCCGGACAGTACAGCAGAAAATGTTGTTCGTCTTCCTCTCTTTCATGACAAGATGGACACAGGGTTTCATCATTCTCATCGCAATACCTTTTTTATGCACTGTTAATTCGCTCATGCCTAAGCGAAAGCGTATCCATACATATCTGAAAACTTTTCTATTCAGGTTATAAAGATACACATCATTTCCAAAGATTGTATTATACTCTATACACTATGACACGATTAGTCCTATTCAGATCAGACTCCCAACCAGTAATAAACTTTTGTATTAATTGTACTCTGAGCGTTCTTTTACCATTTTATGGGCTATCGAAGCGTTTTCAATCCCATTTTCCATGAGGACAGTACGAATTTTTTAAGCCCAGTTATTGCTATCAAGGCTTCACACCATTGATCTATACAACATGTTTGGAAATCTGTTGTTGTCCATTTTCAAAATTTTTAACCAATATGTAATTAATCTCATTACATCATTGATGTGCAAAGGGCATCTCCCTGTATCACCATAGACCATATAGCAGTGGGTGTCCTTGTACTGACATTGAGATACTGCTTCAGTAGATGTAGGCAACCATCTAATCCCCACACTTCGGAGCCATACAGTAGTATTGGTTGAATTTGTGAATGTAAGATTCTAAAGAACACATCTGGAGTTACATGGACAAGTTTTCTTATTATCTTAACAATTCTGTCTACTGCAGCCTTACCTCTACAAACAAGATCAGACAGAATTGAATTCGTACTCAACTTTTTTGACAATACAATGCCAAGATACCTGTACTCTGATACAACTTCGAGTTTCTGGCCATTGTTACATCCCAAAAGGGTTGCAACATTGTTGTCTATTTTAGAGATAGACTAACTCTCTTTCTCATTCATTCACATGCCTTGCTTTCTCTACGAAGACACGGAGTTGGATAATATGTCAAATTTCTATTTAATTCGGATCACCAGAATCTTCATGCAAAACGTGCAAAATCAAATCCTAAATTCCTCCTTCATTGATTAGCAAAACTTTTAATGACCAGCCAGTATCAATTCTTAATAAAGTCACGATAATTGTTCATCTTCATTCACGATGAAAAGGAGAGAGTTCGATGTTAACTATATATGGAGTTCTCGGCATCAGAGAGAGTTCAGTTCTCGCCAAAGTTCATCAGTTCTCAGTGTCAGAGAGAGTTCAGTTCTTGCCAAAGTTCATCAGTTCTCAGTGTCAGAGAGAGTTCAGTTCTCGCCAAAGTTCATCAGTTCTCAGTGTCAGAGAGAGTTCAGTTCTTGCCAAAGTTCATCAGACGATTAGAAAACAAATCGGGACAGAGGGAGGACAGGTTTCATTATCTATTCATCACTGATGACGTCTGTAAATTTGGGTCAGGAGATCTTCGGGCCCAGGAGGGTGGGAAAACGGGGTTATCATTCTTCTGGCAAGGAAGTTTTCTCAGGAGTTGCCTCGCCTCCACCGAACCACCGCCAGCCGTCCAGGCAATGACGGGAGTCGAGCATGTCTGGTTCCTTCCAGGGATTGGCACTGACTGACTATCGTTCAGCAATGTGTAGAAAGCGTCCCAGTCCCAGCTGTCCACAACAACTTTCCTCCGGGCACCAGGGGTAGGGAGACCGTGACCCCCAGGAAGCCTGTAATCTCTGGAGAAAGGATATCCCCTCTCTCAATGGTCAGTTCAGTTCAGTTCAGTTCAGTCTC
>JAWQFJ010001675.1:42500-55000 GCA_034096865.1 Theodoxus fluviatilis
GTACCAAAGTAGAACTTCGAGATGCCTTGGACCACTGAGCAAAAGACATTTATAGTCGAGGCATATTTTCGGCTGAAGTCTATTCATGCAGCTCAGCTGCAATTCAGACAACGGTTCGAATGTCGAGAATTTCCTCTCCACAGGACGATCTACAGTTGGGTCAACAAGTTCAGAACCCATGGGACTGTGCTAAACCTAAATGGTAAAGACACTAACAGACAATCACACTCTGGACGACCAAAATCATCAAGGACACCACCCAACGTCGCTGCAGTCAGAGACTCTGTTGCCCGCAGCCCAAGCAAGTCTGTGCGTCGTCGAAGTCAAGATCTTGGAATCAACCGGGAGTCCGTGAGGAGAATTTTGATCTCAGAACTCCACTTGTATTCTTACACAATACAGATTAAACAAAAGCTTACACCTGAAGACATGAGGAAGCGAGGGATGGCTACGGCAGCGTTTCCCTGACAGACTGATCAGCCGCAGATGTGACCCAGAGTGGTCGCCGCATTCACCGGACTTGTACCCCCCAGATTTTTATCTGTGGGGATACCTAAAGGACAGGGTGTATGTAAACATCCCCCAGACCATCTCAGACCTGAAGGCAGCAATCACAGCAGCCATAAGAGCGATCCCAAGGGAGGAGTGCGAGAGGGTCCAAGTGTGTTTGCAGCACCAGGGAGCACACTTGGAGCACATTTTGGATCGCCAGTGACACAGAGAGTTTTTGAAGTACATATGTGAAACTTTAAGGATGTCTGCTACATAGACTTGACCTAATGTCACCAAAGTTTTGTGTAGATCTGAGTAAAATTTCGAAAGTTATTCGAATTTTGGTGATGATACTTTTTTTGTGTCACCCTGTATATGTGCCCGTGTGTGTGTGTGTGTGTGTGTGTGTGTGTGTGTGTGTGTGTGTGTGTTAGTGTATATGTGCCCGTGTGTGTGTGTATGTGTGAGTGCACGTGTAAGTGCCCGCGGGCGCGCGTGTGTGTGTATGTGTTGTGTGAGTGTGTGTGTGAGTGTGAGTGTGTGTGTGTTGTTTGTGTGTTGTGTGTGTGTGCCTGCGTGTGAGCACGCACGCGCGCGTGTGTCAGTGTTAGTGTCTATGTGCTCGTGTGTGCCTATGTGTGAGTGCACATTGTGTGTGTGTGTGTGTGGATGTGTGCGTGCGTGCGTGTGTGTGTGTGGTGTGTGTGTGGGGTGGGGGTGGGAGTATGTGTGTATGTGGTGTGTGTGTGTGTGGGGGGGGTGTGCATGTGTGTGGTGTGCATGTGTGTGTGTGCATGCGTGTGTGTGTGCGTGTGCGTACATTTGCATGTGATGTGTGCGTGCGTGCGTGTGTGTGTGTGGTGTGTGTGTGGGGTGGGGGTGGGAGTATGTGTGTATGTGGTGTGTGTGTGAGGGGGGGGGGTGTGCATGTGTGTGGTGTGCATGTGTGTGTGTGCATGCGTGTGTGTGTGCGTGTGCGTACATTTGCATGTGATGTGTGTGTGCATGCGTGTATGCATGTGTGTACATGTGCATGTATGCATATATGTGTGTATGTTTGGGTGCACGTGTGTTTGAGTGTATGCGAGTGTGTGTGTGCGTGTGTGTGCGTGTGTGCACGCAGGCGAGGATGCGGGCGTGCGTGCGTGCGAAAGTGTGTGCATGCGAAAGTAAACCCTTCTGTAACTGAAAGATTGAAAGTTGATCGAAATGTACAGGCGTTTTATAACTTCTTTTTGTCTACACCAGTTTCATCAAACAATGTCGCGCTGTGCCCGAAAGATTAGGTTAGCTTTTCGATAAGTATTTCATATACCCCAACAGAACCTCACATATACACAGCGAATGCAGGACGGTGAGGCCATGACGAGATATAAGAACTTCTGTGAAGCTGAGCTGTCCCTCGTTTTAAGAGCTCAGCACGACAAATTCAAGGGATTCTATTTTTTTTTTAAATCATAATATCAACTGTTAGGTAGCATACAATTTTTGTCGTTAGAGAGAGAGAGAGAGATAGAGAGAGAGAGAGAGAGAGAGAGAGAGAGAGAGAGAGAGACAGAGACAGAGACAGAGACAGATAGAGAGAGAGAGACAGAGAGAGAGAGAGAGAGAGAGAGAGAGAGAGAGAGAGAGACAGATAGAGACAGAGAGAGAGAGAGAGACAGAGAGAGAGAGATAGATTGATTGATCTTTATTCGGCCGACGACCCATTTTATATTATACTCTATTTACAAGCTTTAAAACAGTATAGCAATGAATAACTATACAAGAAATGCATTGCAACGAGAATGAAGACTCTAAAAGTAGTAAACAATATTCACTACTCATCACCAGATTTATACCCTGTATGTGAAATCTCGATCGCAACACATCAATTATGTGTTCAGTAAAAACTTTTTCACGGATAATTGCAGCTGTGTGCTTTCATAAGAGCAAGACTGCAATATGAATTGTACAAACACATGAACCTCAATTTTTACAACATTTTCTCTGCTTTCGACATTTAAAAGCATGAAGTACAGGCATTGCAATATCCCTCGTTTTTCGTGTTTCGTGGCCTGTAATTAAGTGGATTTGGAGAGAGAACTAGCGACCTCCTAAACTCAGTACAGGACATGCTCATATGTATGATACAAATGAAAGAATGCACAACATGATTAAAATATATGAATTATGATTGGCACAGCAGTGCTATTTACTCTTTTCGTCAAAAGCAGTCACCAACCGTGTGCGTGCTGCATTACTTGACATTCATGGTTATTTGACATGATTTATCTGCAACGCATACTGATGTACATTTCAACTGGCATTAGTTACATTTCATACACGATTTCCCTCTGAGTTCATAAGCCTCTCACAACGTAATTTAAAAGCATAAATATGTACATTGATACATCTCGTGTTTGTCTTATATCACATCCATTGATTAGATGCGTCACATCTGCATATCCTGATGTTTTAAGGTGTTTGGACAGATATTTTTCTCTTAGGTCTTCATATCCATGACAGTGAATTTTAAAATGTCGCTCATTCTCGAACTCTGCAACATGGACACTCGGAATCGTTTTCAGGATTACGCAGGTTTGCCCCGAGTGCAAAGTTCCCCACACGAAAACGTATAAATGCATCCCAATTTTTTTAAATGTTGATATCATTCAAATATTTTTCACGCTCTAGAGAGCGCTTAAAAGATCTGTAAAATTCAAGCCGGCTGCTTTCGTACATAGGCAAATCCAAGTCTTGACAGACATTGTTCAACAGATTTTGCCCAATTCAACTTAGCACACAACTTTTCTTTTAACAGCATCAAGTAGGCCTGCTTTGGCAGTCTGTTACTCGACATCCTACTCAACCGAAACCAGTACCTAACAGCCCGCACAATTGTGATACAGAGCAAGGGACATCTTTCCAACTCACCACTGCACATGACATTTGGAGTTTGTATTGATACATTGAAAAAGCGCTTGCATGCAAACATGTGCATCTTCTCAATACTTTCTCTTGACTCCAATCCCCACAACTCTGAACCGTAGATTATAAGGAAGGCTGTATTTGGGCATCGTACAAACGGAAAAAGACTGCCATGTCCATAGTGCGAAGATGACACATTGCCTTAATCAACTGTACAGTTTTTTACTTGGCTTTTACAGCTGGGATTACTTCTTACCCGTCTCAGTGCCGACTTAAATCTATGCTGCATACACTGTGACTAGAAATCAGTGTTTGAACAAATAGATCCAGTGCCTCATCAAGCTGGTTGTGTATCATTTGAGACGCCTGTTTAAGGTTAGTTCTAAAATCAATACTTTGTAGGTTTTGTTTCACTTCCTGTGCCTTCTCGTCCTTCCAAAGAAATTTAGTTTCTTTCCCCTGTGAAAGAGGGGTCCCTTGGGGGTGAAATACTGTTTACACTAAAACCCACATGTATCTCTAAAGGCATATGGTTGGACATGACACTGTCTCCAACCTTAAAATTGATATTAGGGACATAATTGATCGCATAATATAATCCATAATCAACGACGCTATCGCCACGCTGGGAGAGATAGGTCATGCTCCCCACTCTGTCGCCAGTCGTGTTCCCATTTAATATGCATAAATGATATAGTTTACACAAATTGATAAGAATTCTACCGAAACCGTTTATATAGTGGTCCTGGGAGTTTCGCTGGGGAATACTTTCAGGGCAGTTGCAGCTGCCAGAACCTAACCCTGCATTTCCATCGTCATCTTCGCTGTCATTTTCTTGTTCACAATGTATGTTCCATTCGCCGGTTCTTGCATTGAAATCTCCACATACAAGGATGGATGCGCTTGGGTACTCCTCTTGTAGACTGAGCAGTTCTTCTTCCAAGAGCAAAATATTGCATTTTACATCTTTATCGTAATATTAAGGGGATTCGACTGGCGGGATATAAACACATACAATGATAAAATCTCTCTTAAACAAACTTGGTATTCTAACTATTAACATGTTGTCATGGATACATTTAACCTCAGATATTTGATGGGCTACAGCTCTTTTCACCAGCATCACTGGTCCACCTGATCGTCGTCCATAATGTGATGTTTGACAGCCGGAGCATGGAGTACTAAATAAGAATCGGTCAATGCGCTAAAATCAAAATCTTTAGGCTTAAATGTTTCTAGACGACATGCCTCCATGCTGTCTGTATAGACTACCGTCGATGCCCATTTCCAGTACACCACAAAACTTTCGATGTAAATGGCTCACTCAACGTAGATACATGTATCAGGCTGGTTTTCCTTTGCTAAATTATTACGGACAGATCATTAATTTCGACCGAGGAAATACGAAAAAGCGCACTTCGGCAATTGCTCGCACCACATGCAAGGCATACACGTCATTTGACATTAATATTAGGATTCGAACGCTTTCCACCTTTCAATTTCTAACTAGGTCACATTCAGTAGGCCTATGTGTTGGCGCGTTTCCGGTCAAAAGTCACACACAACTCGCCCCGAGATCCGTGCACGAGTCACAGGGGCAGAGCACAGAAGAACTACTCGCAATGTCAAAATACAACTGTCACAGGGCAGGCGTTGAATGTCACACGTGCAAACAGTCAGGCATTAAATGCAACACAAAAGAATCCGTCAGACAATCCCTCAACTATTTTTCAAGTGGAGTCAGATGGGTTCAAATCAACGCCTATACGAAGTAGAAGCCTGAGTGTCATACGAAGTAGCGCGCAATTGAGATAGTGAACACAGCTTACTACTTTCAAATATCTTTCAGTAAAACATAATCGTACTCACACTTTTCACTTCTCATGACAACCACCAGGTGCTGAAGGTCTTTAGTCCAGTACAGAGAAGAGACGTACGGTAGTTCCTATATGCGCTTGAAACTGTCGGAATTCATCGACGAAACCGCCATGTTGCTTCCACATCCAGAACACAACTCTGGTTCTAAAATCACACAGTTCAAAATATCGGTTTCTCAAACAATTCCGACTTACAACACTGCATCCGTCATTTGTTGTTTAGTTACTGGCCGAAGTGTATCCACTCGGGAAAGCCGCAGTCTCGTCGCACACGTCCCGAGTGTTGGGGCTCTCTACGGCGCTCCGTCCTCGCCAGTGCCGCGCCCACTTATGGGGAGAGAGAGAGAGAGAGAGAGAGAGAGAGAGAGAGAGAGAGAAAGAGAAAGAGAGAGAGAGAGAGAAAGAGAGAGAGAGAAAATAAAAGATAGGGAGAGAGAAAAAAACAGAGATAGAGAGAGTAATAGAGAAAGACAGAGAGAGAGAAATAGAGAAAGACAGAGAGAAAGACAGAGAGAAAAAGACAGAGAGAAAGAGAGAGAGAAAGACAGAGAGAAAGACAGAGAGAGAAGGAGAGAGAAAGACAGAGAGAGAGAAAGACAGAAGACAGACAGAGGGAGAGAAAAAAAACAGAGAGAGAGAAAGACAGAGAGAGAGAAAGACAGAGAGAGAGAAAGACAGAGAGAGAGAAAGACAGAGAAAGACAGAGAGAGAAAGAGAGAGCGAAAGACAGAGAGAAAGACAGAGAGAGAGAAAGAGAGAGAAAAACAGAGAGAGAGAAAGACACAGAGAGAGAGAAAGACACAGAGAGAGAGAAAGACACACAGAAAAAAAGAGAGCGAGCGAGAGAGAGAGAGAGAATAAAAGAAAGAGAAAAATAAATAGGCCGTAATCCTCAAATGAACTAAATATCAGGGTTCAAATAAAGGCAACGAATCTACATGACGTACATGAAGTGAGTAGACAAGTACAGATATAGGAACAATGTCATGGTGGCGT
The DNA here is from genome assembly GCA_034096865.1 of Theodoxus fluviatilis. Taxonomy (NCBI): domain Eukaryota; kingdom Metazoa; phylum Mollusca; class Gastropoda; order Cycloneritida; family Neritidae; genus Theodoxus; species Theodoxus fluviatilis. The sequence continues at coordinate 48,776 of JAWQFJ010001675.1, forward strand.
ATCTCGTAATACATCATCCATCAATGGCCTTCAGTTTGAGAACTACATACGGCTGGAGCCGCTCAATGCACCCCACATCTGCTGGAACCCCTGGATGTGGAACTTTGGGGACCCTCTCCAGCAGCTCATCACTTCAGAGTCCATGCTAAAGACAGACTCTCTTCACCATCAACAGCGTTGTGGACACTCTTCTTTTCTCTAGTCAGTGATGGAATTAATATCTCCAGCTAGCAGCTGAGAATAGATCTCCCTAAACTAGAAGTAGCCAAAACTGTTCACGACATCGCAAGTTGAGGCGTCTTTCTCGTGACGTTCGTAGGAGGGTCCCACAACGTCGTCACTCGTGATGGCCGACACCACAACCAGAGGTCATAGGTATACATGTAGGTACGTATTTGGCATGGTGGGTCCCCCTGCGTCACCTTGCTGAGTGACAGAAGGCGAATGAAAGGGGAGCGGTCTCCAGGCCGGCCCAATGCACGACTCAGGCGACTTGGATTTCAACGACCTTACACGGCCTACAAAGACTGAAAGATGCAAAACTTAATCCACACCCGTCCATTCGTCGTCTGTCCCTACATACATCAGCCCATTAATCCATCCATGTTTATATCCATATATTTATTCATCTATTCACCCTCTTACCAAGCATCCATCCGTCCATCCACCCATTCATGTCTTCATCCGTCCATTCATTTACCCACTCACCCATCCACCCATCTAATCATCCACCCATCCACCCATCCACCCATCTAATCATCCACCCATCCACCCATCCACCCATCCACCCATCTAATCATCCACCCATCCACCCATCTATCCATCCACCCATCCACCCATCTAATCATCCACCCATCTAATCATCCACCCATCCACCCATCCACCATCTAATCATCCACCCATCCACCCATCTAATCATCCACCCATCCACCCATCTATCCATCCACCCATCCACCCATCTAATCATCCCCCCATCTAATCATCCACCCATCCACCCATCCACCATCTAATCATCCACCCATCCACCCATCTAATCATCCACCCATCCAATCATCCACCCATCTAATCATCCACCCATCCACCCATCCACCCATCCACCCATCTAATCATCCACCCATCCACCCATCCACCCATCCACCCATCTAATCATCCACCCATCCACCCATCTATTCATCCACCCATCTAATCATCCACCCATCTAATCATCCACCCATCCACCCATCTAATCATCCACCCATCCACCCATCTATTCATCCACCCATCTAATCATCCACCCATCTAATCATCCACCCATCTAATCATCCACCCATCCACCCATCTATTCATCCACCCATCTAATCATCCACCCATCTAATCATCCACCCATCCAACCATCTAATCATCCACCCATCCACCCATCTATTCATCCACCCATCTAATCATCCACCCATCTAATCATCCACCCATCCACCCATCTAATCATCCACCCATCCACCCACCTCTAATCATCCACCCATCCACCCATCCACCCATCTAATCATCCACCCATCCAATCATCCACCCATCTAATCATCCACCCATCCAATCATCCACCCATCCACCCATCCAATCATCCACCCATCCACCCATCTAATCATCCACCCATCCACCCATCTAATCATCCACCCATCCACCCATCTAATCATCCACCCATCCACCCATCCATCCACCCATCTAATCATCCACCCATCCAACCATCCACCCATCCACCCATCTAATCATCCACCCATCCACCCATCTAATCATCCACCCATCCACCCATTTAATCATCCACCCATCCAATCATCCACCCATCCACCCATCTATCCATCCACCCATACACCAATCTAATCATCCACCCATCTAATCATCCACCCATCCACCTATCTAATCATCCACCCATCCACCCATCTAATCATCCACCCATCCACCCATCTAATCATCCACCCATCCACCCATCTAATCATCCACCCATCCACCCATCTAATCATCCACCCATCCACCCATCTAATCATCCACCCATCCAATCATCCACCCATCCACCCATCTATTCATCCACCCATCTATTCATCCACCCATCCACCCATCTATTCATCCACCCATCCACCCATCTAATCATCCACCCATCCACCCATCTAATCATCCACCCATCCACCCATCTAATCATCCACCCATCCAATCATCCACCCATCCACCCATCTATCCATCCACCCATCCACCCATCTAATCATCCATCCATCCACCCATCTAATCATCCACCCATCCACCCATCTAATCATCCACCCATCCACCCATCTAATCATCCACCCATCCAATCATCCACCCATCCACCCATCTATTCATCCACCCATCCACCCATCTATTCATCCACCCATCCACCCATCTAATCATCCACCCATCCACCCATCTAATCATCCACCCATCCACCCATCTAATCATCCACCCATCCACCCATCTAATCATCCACCCATCCAATCATCCACCCATCCACCCATCCACCCATCCACTCATCCACCCATCTAATCATCCACCGATCCACCCATCCACCCATCTAATCATCCACACATCCACCCATCTAATCATCCACCCATCTAATCATCCACCCATCCACCCATCCACCCATCTAATCATCCACCCATCCACCCATCTATCCTTCCACCCATCTAATCATCCACCCATCCAATCATCCACCCATCCACCCATCTAATCATCCACCCATCCACCCATCTATCCATCCACGCATCCACCCATCTAATCATCCACCCATCCACCCATCTATCCATCCACGCATCCACCCATCTAATCATCCACACATCCACCCATCCACCCATCTATCCATCCACCCATCCACCCAACTAATCATCCACCCATCTAATCATCCACACATCCACCCATCTAATCATCCACCCATCCATCCATCTATTCATCCACCCATCCACCCATCTCTAATCATCCACCCATCCTTTCGTGCATCCATCCATCCACCCATCCATCCATCCATCATTATCCATCCATTCACCCACCCATCCATCCATCATTTCATCAATCCATGCATTCATATATCCATTCATTCATCTACTATCCGTCCATCATCCATCCATCACCCATCCATCATCCATCCACCCACCCATCTATTCATCCACCCATCTCTATTCATTCACCCATCCTTCCATGCATCCTTTCATCCATTCATATATCCATCCATTCTTGACTTGACTTGACTTGACTTTTACGACGTTTGAGGCCTTTTGTGAGGCCTGTTCGACGTTCCATGTGATAAACTAACTTTGCTGCAATGCGTGGCGGGCTAACTACTAGATCTATTGCATATTTTGGCATTCTGGTGTGTAGAGGGTGGGGAGATCTTTCCAGTGTTCGTCGAGTGCAACTTTGAAGTCATGGACTGAGGCAGCTGTGACAACTGCATCTGGTAGGTTATTCCAGGTTTTGATGATACGTTGTGAGAAGAAGTTCTTCCTGATATTCATTCACTACCCGTCCATCACCCATCCATCACCCATCCATCCATCCATCACCATCCATTCATTCACTCATCCTTCCATGCATCCTTTCATCAATCCATCCATTCATATATCCTTCCATCCATCCACTATCCGTCCATCACCCATCCATCACCCATCCATCCATCCATCCACCCACCCACCCACCTATCCATCCATTCATCCATCAATCATCATTCATCCATCTATTCATCCTTCCATTGATCCATTCATCCATCAATCCATCCATATATCCTTCCATCCATCAATCATCATCCATCAATCTATTCATCCTTCCATTGATCCATTGATCCTTCAATCCATCCATCAATCCATCCGTCAATCATTCCATCTACCCATCTATCCACCAATCATCTATCGGATAGCGACTTTCATTTTCGCTACCGTCATCTGTCATCGTTGCCAAAAATAGCGAACTGTCGACATCCGTGTGACTCAGACTCTGACAGTGTCGGCAACGCTTTTGAAATTGAAGGACAATTTTCAACACGGGCACTGCGCTGCTAAAAGAAATGCCTCTGCCTGCGTATGTGCGCGTGCGTGCGCATGCGCGCGCGTCTGTGTGCGTGCGATTTTGTTTATGTGTGGGTGTATGCGCGTGCATGAGGCACACATATAATGCACGTGTGCACGCATACACACACATACTGGCATTAAAACACATTGACGTGAATAAACTCACAAGAGATAACACACACACAAACACACACACGCATTTATGCACACACACTCCACACGCATGCACGCACGCACACGCACACACACACACACACGTAACTCACACATATACACATTTATACACACACTTACGCACACACACACACACACACACACACACACACACACACACTCACACGTAACTCACACATATACACATTTATACACACACTTACGCACACACACACAAATACACACACAAACACACACACACAAACACACACATATACGCATTTGTACACACTCACGCGCACACGCACACACACACACACACACACACACACACACACACACACACACACACACACTCGCACTCACACATTTACATACAACAACACACATTTTCGTGTTGGCACACACACATACACGCGTGCACGCGCACAGACATACAATATCACGGGTACTTAGTGTAGCTTTAGCATGTCCCTTTCAACGCATTACATTCCGAGGTTGCACTGAAGAATTGAGTCTGATAAGAAACGACCGACTGACCGTGGTATCAGACGCGCCTGTGATAAAATGTCTGTCTAGACAGATCATAATACCGCAGTGACATATCTGAGTATCTTTGGGTTGATCAGCCGTATCAATGATTGCATGTTCTCGCTATCACAGTATATCACACGCATTGAAAACGCATTCAGTAGAATGACTGTGGGAGACAATTTTGTGAAGACGCCGTTTTTCAGTGAAGCAAACTGAAAAAGAGGGTGGTGTGGGTTTATTCGTTGTGTATGTATGTGAGTATGTATGTGTGTGTGTGTGTGTGTGTGTGTGTGTGTGTGTGTGTGTGTGTGTGTGGATGAGGTGGGGATGGGGTTGGGTTGGGGTGGAGGTGAGCTCGCGCAAGTGCACGTGTGTGTGTGTGTGTGTGTGTGTGTGTGTGTGTGTCTGTGTGTGTGTGCGTGTGCGTGTGCGTGTGTGTGTGTGTGTGTGTGTGTGTGTGTAGTACTTTTTTTCCTACACCAATTTCATTAATCTATGTCGCATTGAGTCCAACACCCAGTCAGCACCAGTTTTACAAACCCGCCAACGTTTCTCTCTCTCTCTCTCTCTCTCTCTCTCTCTCTCTCTCTCTCTCTCTCTCTCTCTCTCCAGGGCTGCTCTGTGGAATACACTGCCTGATGACATAAAATGTATCAAATCTTTGCCTATGTTCAAAGACAAAATTCGCACTATTCTCAGGCATCATCCTATGACATAGTTTTCCACGCTTTCATCTGACGTTTATACAGTGGAACGGCTAAGTGTGTATCCTACATTGTCCATTCTTCACACGTGCTTACTTCAGGCCACCCCTGGCTGAAATATTGGAGGAGTTCCGGATGATTGGGGGTGGGGTAGTAGGGGAGGGAGTGTACACCAAGAGGCTATGGCCTACATGTTTGTTATTTGATTTTAACATTTGGATGTTTAGAAAATAGTGTTTTATGTATATGTCATTGTAGTTACTTCAAGTTCCATGTTTAATTTTTGATTCTCTGGTACAATATCTACCCATTTTAGTATGTTTAAGAAATTGTACATGTATAATTCTTGTGATATTTATTCTCTCTCTCCCTCCCTCTCTCCCACCCTCTCTCTCCCACCCACCCACCCTCTTACTCTTATTCTCTCTTCCCTTCCTCCCCCTTCCCCTAGTTCCCCCAACCAGCTCCCCCCCCTCCCCCCCTCTCCACCCCCTCTCCCCCCTCTCCCCCACTGTGCTTCCCCTCTCCCCTCTAACGCACCAGTCTTGAACCCCCTATCCCCTCCCCATTGATTAATGTTGTGTAGTAGATGCGTGGCTGTCGAGCATGGCAGTAGATGTTGTGGCGTGGATGGGATATCGAGAGGACAAGTTGGACCGGTGACTTTTCAAACTCCTTTATTCGCTTTCTTTACTTGGCAGCGTACAAGGGCACCCGACACAAACCGTGTCCACTCCCTGGTTGCCTACCGAATCCACTAGCCTTTTCATCTCCCCTCCCCCACCCCCCCACCCCTTCCA
>JAWQFJ010001675.1:60000-69298 GCA_034096865.1 Theodoxus fluviatilis
CCGACCTTAAGCGACTCACGGCATATCGGCATTACATCAGCTGGGCTGGGCTGGGGAGATTTCCCGTCTCGCTGCGGCTATTCTTAGCTTTGCTTAGCAACTGCGAGCTTCAGAACAAAGAGGACCTAGCGAACAGGAAGTTTGTTACCCATATACGGTGCATATATCGCGAAGGATTTCCACTACGTCAACGTTCATGTGACCTCATCGCACAAATAGCCCCCGCCCCACCTCTCCACTGAGCTCGCTCATTCAGGAAGAGTCGCGTAGAAAAATAGTTCTAGAACCTTCCGTCTCTCATGCATGAGAATGGTGATGGAAAAGTGTGTGCCCTAACATTTTTACTTTTCACAAATCTTTACGTTGCTTGACTTCAGCACACGGTTTGTCTTGCTGTATTTGTCGTGTTTAAATAGATTTCGCAGAAGCCAGGCGGACGTAGACAGCGAGGGAGTGAGGTGGTTCGTTCAGTGCTGTATGAGACGCGTCACTCTCACGGCCTCCATCATGGCTACCTCCACGGGGCTACAGGCTGGGAAGTGTTGAGAGGGAAGGTGGAGTTTATCCGTCCCTTCCCAGGCAAGTACCGATTGATACTCGCTGCTCAAACCATCGAAGATTCGACTTTCAGCCATTTGAAAAGCCCAACACCAAGAACCATAAGAAATATCGACGTCGAATGACCAGCAGTTGTGCAAGAATCACCTGACCGAAGAACGCGCTATTGCCGCTTCTTGTCAAGGGTAGAAAGAGCGTGAGGTTTCGTCAGACGGCGAAATTGGGACTTGCGTGATACAAAGTAAGTTGCTTGATCCTGGGAAGTGGATATTACCTCTGACCGATGACCATCGAACGCCCCTCGGACAACGATTATGGCATACGGATAGGATTTGACCAATATTTGTTGATTTTTCTCCCCATTTTGTGAGTACTTTTTTGAAGAGTCGCAGTTGATTACAAAAACGGACCATGGTGCTTATGTGAATTGTTCCTGTTACTCGTTATCTACGCCAGTTGTCAATGTTGGTATCTTGAAACTGCTACTCCTACAGCCATCGATCATTTTACTCCCTCCACGCGGTGAACTTTGATTGTCCGAGGTAACAGGGAGCGAAAGGCGTTTTCAACATTCCCGTCTCCAGGAAGCGGTGCGAGCCGTGTTTGGACAGAGCACGTGTGGGGTTTGGACAAAGAGCGCTGTCAAACAAAAGCCAGGCCTAACCGCCAGACCCTCGGTTGCTGCCGCAGTTCAGCTCTAGCCGGCATCGAGTGAAGAGGTCCACTCCTCGCTATCTTATGAGTATCTCACGTCAGCGGCCCAGCAGACCCCTCATTGTTAACAATGGGCCACGAAAGAAAACTGTGGACTTCGACATTGCGGCCACCAACCAAGGCACACTCAGTCCGGAATATCAACCCAGTTCCCCCCCTGACTTCCATGCGACATCTCAGGAAACATCAGAAAATGTCGTGAAGATTGGGAAGTACGTCGTCTTAGACCCTGACGTCTCGCCCAGCAGGGCTTTGGATTTAACTACGGGAGAAGAGTTTACATGCAAGGTGAGTTGTCAGATGTTTATCCTTTGCATTTTTCACGAGTTTCGTCCCTAGTTTTCACGCCGGCTCATTGAACGCCGCCTTTGTTTTCTAAAGCACGTGTCTCGAGCACCACTGCCGAACCGCCATTATTCGCGTGGCGCCCATCAGTTCTGTTCATTTCCATTGAAAATCTTGTGCGTTATTTTACTTGTTAAATATGTCAAGCAGTTGCAATGAATAGTTAAGTTCCAAATTGCACTAATTTGGGGGGGGGGGGTACATTTTACTGGGTTTTCCTGTTTTGCACTCATCACAATGATGCATAGTGCACCACGTGTTTGTGTGTGTTTGAGAGAGAGAGAGAGAGAGAGAGAGAGAGAGAGAGAGAGAGTTTGATACTTAGGTTTTTGTTGTTGTTTTTTTTACTTGAAAATTCGTCGAGTGCAAAAAGATAGGCCCAGACCTTAGTTTTACATTTGTTACCATAGGCAGTTGCATTATGTTTATATTGTTAGCTTATGTTGAAATATTTTCATAACCCAATACATACTAGTTGCGAATGCTGTTTTTTTTTCTCCCCAACAAACTGTGCAATAGAATTTATTCAATCATACTTTTGTAACATTGTCTTCATCCTTTGTTAGCATTTCATCCTTTGTTCACTGCTGAATCGTCCTTTTCTCCTTTTTCTTTCTTTCTTTTTCTTTGTTCTATCTTTCTTTGTTCTATCTTCCTTTCTTTCTTTCTTTCTTTCTTTCTTTCTTTCTTTCTTTCTTTCTTTGTCTGTCTTTCTTCTTCTTCTTCACCTTCTTTTTCTTCTTCTTCTTGCACCTGTCGCCATTGTTCCCATTTCTCACGTGAATTGGACATCGTCACCAAGTTAACTCAGCGCTCCCTGATCTGAGCATCATTGGATACTGGCCACATACCCATCACTAATGATTATCTCTTTTAAGACGCAGGGTAAGCATATGAAGTGTCTAGAAGCCTTTAATTGCAATTGAAAACAATGAAGGCGTGAAGTTACAAATTATGTCTGAGTAGAGGAGGCCTTTAGTAGCGGTCTGAGAGGAGGGTTGAAAGTTGGCGCCTTTGCTGACTGCTCGACTGCTTGCTGACCATGCAGGCATGTCCTGGGGAAAGCGAGTCGTCTCTCCTTGCAGGAAATCATGTATGTGCTTGATTCGAGTGTTGCTGGGCTGCGTGTGTGTGAAGAGAGTGGAAACATTTAAGAAAAAAAAGTCTTGTTTTGCTACTGTGCGTTTGTGCCCGCATCTGTTGTTGCATTGGAGCAAGTGACTGATTGAGCAGGATGTGCTTGTTTGGAGGCAATAGCTTAAATTAAAGCCTAACTTTCACAAGGTTCAGAGATAATGTCTACCTCGGTGGTGTTGCCAGTCCTGGAGTGGTGTGTATGGAGTCTGTAAGTGTGAGGGTATGGACATTTTTCGAGTCTTGTTAGTCATTCCTTTCTACTCCCTTATATGCTGCAGTGGAAGGATAATTGGTCTCTCTCTCTCTCTCTCTCTCTCTCTCTCTCTCTCTCTCTCTCTCTCTCTCTCTGTGTGTTGTGGAGTTAACTCGCGTGGCGAAATGGGAGTGTTTCTCAGTGAAAAGGGGATAGGCTGGCCTGACATCAGCACGTGCATGACGAAACTGCGTGCAAGTTGGACAGGCAGAGGCGTGTGTTTGCGAATTACGACTCCTATATGAGTGGTCAGACTGTGTGTTGTGACATAGTTGTCGGGCGATGGAGGTTTGACTATGAAGAAAAAAGACTGCGGATCTGTGTAAACGTGAAGTGGATCTCTCGTAACACTAAAATACTCGGTTACGACGGCCACTTTCTATCACCTACTATCACCTTCCAGGTGGGCAAATTTCAACTCGTGGTGGGTTTTTTCCTCTGGACTGAAGTGTCCCGAACAAAGAAGAATGTCTCTTGCGTAAATTGATTTTATGCCGAAATTTAACTTTCTAAACTAAAGTCTCTTTTTGTTTTTCGTTTTCATAGTCCTTCTTTCGGCTTTCTTTCTTTTCCGCCGCAAGAAAACATCTAACAAAACTTAGACTTTTCCCTGCGCAGTTGGCCTTTGTCCTCTGTGTCCGTGCCTGGTGAAAACACGTCGTTGCGGGGTGAGGGGTGACTGAGGGGGGTGGGGGTGATGTTGCAGACAGAGGGAGAAATATCCGAATATTCCTCAGCGACTCGTCTCTGCATACGTCTGCCTGACTCTGCAGATAGTGCGTAGCAGGATGAGGTCATGATATAATGCATGCACGCTGCACTGTCAGCGATGTTGTTGTAGATGGGAGCTTGTCGTCGGCTTTGTGCTCGCTCGCTCCTACTCGTGTAGGAGGATTCACGTGTGTGTGTGCGTGTGCGTGTGTGTGTGTGTGCGTGTGCGCGCGTGCGCGTGGAAAGATAGGAATAGATTCAGTGAAAAAGATAGTACAAAGTAAGAAGAAAAGGAAAATAATTATCCAGCTAATCCATGGACGCAGCAGACGAACAGTGCGTATTAGGTGATTAAAGTAATTAAAACAGATGAGCGGTAACGGGCCTGAACTGGAAGTTTATTGCGGTTTACCCCGAGTTGAAAAAGTTATCTAGTCGCTAAAGCTGTGAGTCGGATGCGTGTTGTGTACTTATGTAGATAACGCAGGCCTGCTCCCACTGGTGAGGAAGAAACGGGCTGACTCTGGGCTGGTGTGTACCGGGTTTGACTCGTCGTGTCGGCTGTGTGGCTTTTGCTGACGTGTCGCCTTCTAGTGGTGACACGCCTCGGGCTCAACTGGCGTCCCTCGGCATTATGTAATGCGTCACGTGACCATCATCTCCACCTTCTATTGTCTAGCATAGAAACGCGCACGTGTGTGTGTGTGTGTGTGTGTGTGTGTGTGTGTGTGTGTGTGTGTGAATGCACCAAGTGTCCCAACAACACCTAGATACACGGATTTCCTTAATTTAAGAAGGATGCGAGTTCACCGAGGAGAGAAGTTGAAGGAGTGTTATTTTTGTTGCTTCCTCCCCGTCACTCAGACCCGGAAGAGACTTGTCTGTAGTTACTCATTGTTTCCTGTTATGTTGAACCTAGTGCTTTGTTGGAGTGTCCTGTATTGCATTAATTTGTGCGCCGCTACTATCAATGATTTTACCCTGCTTCCGTTCTGGTTGGACTGCTAGCATTAAGAGCAGGAATTCGCATTCATGTCTATTGAGCAGTTTGCATAACTTCACTCTTTGTGAGAATGGTGTATTCAAAAAAAGCGTACGAGGCCGTGTTGGTTCGAGTAGCGCTCTTTTTTCCCCTGCTCCCAACTACAGCCTAGTCGTACAAGTTTGCGAACGACTCCACCCAAAGCGCCGTCCTTGCCCCACCCTCGCAAAGGTCCGTCCTCATCTACTCACCCACCATTTCCCTCTAAGTAAACTCAACCCCCACTCGCCCCCCAGTGTCTTGAATCCTGACCTCGGCTCACTGCTGACAGCTGCATACGTGGCCTTAAGACGCGTGCCATTGGCCAGGTTGAAACGCGTCGCACAACGCGGTTGGCTGAAAAGTGGCGGAATGTCTGATGGCGATAGGGTTGGGGGTGAGGTGATGCATCCGGTTTCCCACACGGAGCGTACTGCTTGCTATGCTACATCCGCTGGGGTGGGGGTAATAGTCTGCTAAATCTTTTTGTTCTTACCTATCAGGAAGTTGTTCAGAATTGAGATAGTCGGAAAAGTTTCTATCTTAAATTAATGACTTGGTTGATCTGAGTTTTGACTAGCAGTGGAGCTGGAGCGTTGTCACTTGACAGATGTAGTGACATACCGGCCTCTGAGTCAGCTGCGCGTGACAATCTTCTCTAAGCCATTCGGCGCCCACATTTAATAGCCGCCTTTTCCCAAGAGAGAGAGAGAGAGAGAGAGAGAATGTTATGTAGTTATAAAAGGACCCTTACGAAATGTACAGACTAACCATAATAGGGAGACACAACAACTGCTGTGACGACACGGTCGTAGAGATGCATTAATTTTCTTCACTGCGTGATGTTGCATTTTGAACTCGAAGCGCATCGGCTTCTCCGTCCCTCAGAAGACGCTGACGTCATCAGGGTTACAGGCTGCGGGGAAATTGCCCTTGACTGCCCCTGACGTCAGCAGTCTGCTCGGCAGCCATCTCTTGGGGTTGCTGGCAGCATTTTCGGGCAGGAGAGGACATGCGCTCCGTGGCCGTGCCTAGAACAAACAGGCGGTCAGAAGGCAGAGGCTCTGCATATTAGGAGGAGGCTTGAGTTCTAGGTGTGTGAGTGGAGTGACTGGAGGTGGGGGCGAGCGGAATGACTTGACACGGGATGGGAGTAGCTGGCCGTTAGCCAACTGTGGGAGTGTGAGCAGCGAGGGAAAGGACAGGCAGCCAGTGGGTCGATTTTCCTGGGGGCAAGAGAGGGAGAAAAGTAGCCGGGAGTGTGCCAAACACTGGATTAGTGGCCAGAATTTGCCTTAGCTGGACCTTGTCACCAGAAAATGGGGCTTTGATTTGGAAGTAGTATGTGTAATGTAACCTGAAGGTTGGAGCCTTGTGAGGAAGAAAGAGCTTGTGTGCTGATCAGCACTTCGTGACCTACTCATTTCCTGTGGGCTTGTGATGAAGGGGCAAATTGTTTCTAACTCCAAGCTTGAGAGAGAGACTGAGTTGAAGAGGGAGTGGAAGCAAGAGGTTAGTCTTAGTGCAGTCAGTGATGTGTGTGGGTAGAATTGAAGGGCAAACTTCCTTGAGCTAATGAACCCCGCTTTCTTCCTCTGTCTCACTCACTCCCTCACGCAGCAAAAACCTCCCTTCCCTCCTATAAAAATCCACCCACACCTTCTGCTTGTATGAATAAATTCATGAACTCAATGTTGGACATTGGTGGTGGATTCTCGCATGGCATTTCAAATGAGGTGCTGACTGGTCTTGGTGTGTGTGTGTGCGCGGGCATGTGAATGAGTGAGATATATACCTACACATGTGTATGTGCATTGACCAGCTACTTAAGAAACAAACTGATGTTCCATCATCTTGAGTTAAGTTGGGTTTTTTTGGTGGGTTGTTTCCACCCCATGTTCTCTCGGATACACAACCACAGCATAACCCTCATAGGTCACACACTCAATAAATGTTATAACCTTTTCCTCTTGCTTCTCCCTTCAGATCTACCCAGTGTGGAAGTACCGGGAGGCACTGGCCGCGTACTGGCAAGTGGATGGACATCCCAACATCACGTCGGTGCACGAGGTGGTTTTGGGAGAAACGAAAGCCTACGTGTTCTTTCCCCACCACTACGGCGACCTGCACTCGTACGTTCGGCACCGCAAGAGGCTGAAGGAGGAGGAGTGTCGCATCATCTTTCACCAGATTGTGTCGGCAGTGCATCACTGTCACGCATCTGGCCTTGTGCTCCGCGACTTGAAGATGCGCAAGTTCGTCTTCGTTGACCCTGAAAGGTGTGTACTTGATATTTGTGTGTGTGTGTGTGTATTAAGAATTTTTGGTGGTAATGAATATGGTTGTTATTGTTGGGAGGTGTGAATTATCTGAGAAAGTTGATTTAAGAAGAAAGTTGCCAGAAATGGCTGATGGAATTAGAAGTGATCACAGTAATGGTGATCAGGCTATGATGGTCCTTATCTCTCTGTGCCCTGACCTTCACCTCGGAATAGATTGGGCTGTGGGGAAATGGAACTGCCTTCCAGGATATACCAGACTGTCAAACTTGTTACAAACACCTGAGCCTTGCTCATTCCAGCTGTGTAACAGGCATGGCAGAAAGCTATCTACTTTAATTCAAGTGGTTCATTCACACACACACACGCGCGCGCGCGCGCGCGCACACACACACACCTTCATGACATCTGTGTGGGGAGTGAGAGAAGGGGGGTTTGGGAGGCCTGTCGCCTTGTACTGCCACCCCAGTGAATCTATAAGCCACTCACACAATGGGAGGACTGTAAGAGTGTGGAGACGGGTGGTGGGTGGTAGCGTGTTATGTGTTTTGTGTGGGCTGGCTCGCTAGTGACAGCCACAGGCTGGCAGGCAGGTCGCCTGACTGACTGAGTTATTTATAGTGGCTTACTGTCAAAGCTACAGCCATCGACCCACCTACATGCATAACAACCTGCCTGCCTACCTGTCTGTCTCCCACTCTTCACACTGTGTGTGAGCTACAAAGGCATAGAAGTAGGGACAATCAAACACCTCTGACCTGTGCTGCCTGATTGTTTTACTGAGAACATTCCCTGAAGGATAAAGCACAGGGTTGGCTGAGACTCCCTGTGGGGTGGTCAGGCAGGCTGGTGGTGTGTGCATGTATGTAAGTAGGTTTATGAAGGAGGACTAGGGCTGACAGGGTTGCTTCCCTTGGTGGAGTAACGCAAAGGTTGTGAAATAACCTGGTGCTGAGTCACTCCATGGCAAGACTGCACTTTGACCGTGCTGACCTCTGCCTGGTCACCAAGATGAGGGGTTTCTTGTGATTGCAGCAGGTGGTGTAGTGTGGTGGCTCTTTTTTTCTTGTTTGGCCGTTTGTCAGCCAGCTTTTGTGAGCTTTTGGAGAAATTGCAACGTGTCATTGAGTGAAATAGGTGATGATAGATTAGTAACTTATACCATTTCATCTTTGAAACAAACATTATTCATTAACAGAAAAAAGCTTAATTGATATTCAAATATGACATAAACTTCTTTTTTTATCATAAGGTTTGGAACTTCTCCAAGTATGGAACTTACCTGACTTGAGAGAAGATTACTGATAATTATTTTAATATTGATGTGGTGTAATATGCTGTACCGAATACCTTAGGTCACACAAACTACCACGTCACAACCAGCCCTTTGCCGATATTGTACATCATACTCATCATTCAAGAACTGTGTCTCAATTGACCGTATTTCTACTTCGGCGTTGGTCCAGTATGGATAGGACACCTACTACATTGTTTCTCCTGGTGACTATGCATTGTACGCATGCTGCTTAGAGGGTTTGCTCGAGACAGGTGTACGCGCGTGGGGTGAACCTCCAGGTTGCAACGATGACGAAACTATGTATCTCGTGGGACATTTGACTCAGTCTTACAAGACGCACATAGCTCATGGCTGCCCCTGTCTGCGTACGTTAAGCCTCCTCGAGATCGGCTCTCATGTGGCTCAGCTGCACCCACACGGGCTACATCAGAGTCCTGGCTGCAGAGTGAGGTTGTACGACGCTCTCTCTCTAAGGTGGTCCATATCTCTACTCTCATGCACACCAACACAAATCTGAGCGCCTGTACTGGAAAAGCAGCATCACGGTTCGCAATAGGTCGACCCACACCTCATCACAAGCAGTAGGAGTGCCTTTCTGGTGCTGTGGCCTCGCGGCCATACCGATGTCGTCGAATCCTCGCGGGCTTCAAGCTCACGATACTCGCACGTAACGTGAGCTAAAGCCATGGCGATCTGCAAGACGGTCCTCGTCACCCCTTCCACGCAGTACACAGCTCTGAGAACAAAACCTGTATGCTGCGATTCCTCCCTCAACCCTCCCTACCTGCATGCTCGACGCTCCCTGCAAGCCCATGAGCGAAGAAGCAATAGCGTATGGTTACGGGGGTAAGAAATAGAGATAGACAGTGATAGATCTGGTAATAACAAGTATCTTTTGTGTATAGAACTAGCATATACCTCTGTGGTTGGAGATATAAGGGGGTGTTGGGGGAGTGGCGTTGGACCTAAAACAAGGGAGGAGG
>JAWQFJ010001676.1:0-12500 GCA_034096865.1 Theodoxus fluviatilis
ATATGCAATGGTAGATGAAGAATGAGATTGGAGGTGGATACAGATGGAAGGAGCTTACAACTCATGAAAGGAAAGAGAACTGCAGTGCAGATATGACCTTGGTGGATACAGATGGAAGGAGCTTACAACTCATGAAAGGAAAGAGAACTGCAGTGCAGATATGACCTTGGTGGATACAGATGGAAGGAGCTTACAACTCATGAAAGGAAAGAGAACTGCAGTGCAGATATGACCTTGATACTTTGTAAATGCCAATTCAAGTATCCACATATTCTTTTTCCAGCAATTTTCTTCCCTGTCTGACTGTAATGAGCTGCTGATGAAACCAACTTGTTGTGTACATTACATTGGGAGATCCTGCCTTCTGCCATCCAGCATACCCAAGTGAGCATTTTCAGTCCACTGACATCACCTGCACCTCCAGGAAACAGTCTTCAGCTCTGTCTGCCACGCATTTCCATGTATGAGGTGTTGTTCTTCGGTAGCTAGGGTCCCCCCACAGTCCTCACAGACTTCCACATAAGCAGGTGGCACTGAATTGATGCTTTCTTCTGTCATGAGTGAGAGGATCCCACCCCGACAAGATGTCCCCCAGAGGCGCAGTGTGCTGTGTGGGACCACGCATGGTGGAGCCACTGGAGTCAGGTCCTAAGTGTTCCATAACCCCCGGTTGCAGCTGCAGAGGAGGGCATGGCTATCCATCTATGTCCAATGTCGACTGTATGTATTTTTAGGTGGTGGTGCATAGTGCTCTTCTGACCAAATACTGGTAGCAGATGTCCTCGGATGATGCAACAGGTGTCTTTGTTTGGGGATGTTGTGGGCCACTTGCATTGTTTCAAATAGTGATGCAGCCAACAAGCAGGTAAGTAGGCAGACTGACCACCAACTGAGTCAGATTGTTCATGAATCAAATACCCTGGAATGAAATACGCTCCATCTTTGGATACTGCGACCATGTGGGGTAAAGCTTGAATCTTTAAACTGTTAATCAAACTTGTGGGGTAAAGCTTGAATCTTTAAACTGTTAATCAAACTTGTGGGGTAAAGCTTGAATCTTTAAACTGTTAATCGAACTTGTGAAAATTAAATGCCTATGCTTTTCAAAGTGAAATGCATGTAGACTTGCAAGGCAGCTGTGTTAGTGTTGGATTAACCTTAAAATTAATCACTAACACCATCAATCAATAGGCATGTCAGTTTGCTGGATATTGGTGTATTCTACTTGCAATGTCTTTTTTCATTCATTCCATTCCTTTAGTTGCAGTTAAAAAGCATTTTTGTAAACTGGCTGTTGTGTACCAATCTGAAGGTGTAGAGTTTCACATTTCTAGATTAGAAGTCATATGTACGATATGTAGCCCTAAGCTAAGGCATAGTCAAAGAGAGTATGGTGAAGCATTTTCTCTACAGGGTAAGCCAACATGGAGGTTTATTCTTTCGTCAGTCATGGCAAGAAGCAAATAAAAACACCTGAACCACAACCACAGAAATCTGTCCCCTATAGAAATAGGATTGTGTGAAAGGTCCTACTTCATGCATCTCAAAAAGAACTGCTTTGCAGATCTTGTTACATTTTGTACATGAAACATCAACTGCCTAAGTATGCATATGATTGTTTAGAATCTGAAAAGCATTACTCATCCAAATATCAGCATTGTATGGTGTACATTGTTATTGAAATTGTTGACATTTGAACTTTCATAAGTCTTTCTGTCCTAGTCACCGTTTTCAAATCTATTTTGTACGTCATTCAACGAACTTATCAAATTCTCATTGTTGTTCACAAGATTTCATTATCACCTGGAAGTTGTGTATTTGGGTAATTTTGCTGGGTTTAAGCATGGCAATGATTGTAACAGACAGAATCTAGCATTACAGAGTCACTGGAATTTGACATTTTTATGTTTCCAATTCTCCTAGGATGACAAGAAATGCTTAAAATATCTTTGACTTGCAGTGATTCCAGTTGTGTGCTATTGTTGTGTATGTGTGATTAATGCAGTGGCTGTGTGTAAACACTTGTGTGATTAATGCAGTAGCTGTGTGTGAACACTTGTGTGATTAATGCAGTGGCTGTGTGTAAACACTTGTGTGATTAATGCAGTAGCTGTGTGTAAACACTTGTGTGATTAATGCAGTAGCTGTATGTAAACACTTGTGTGATTAATGCAGTAGCTGTGTGTAAACACTTGTGTGATTAATGCAGTGGCTGTGTGTAAACACTTGTGTGATTAATGCAGTGGCTGTGTGTAAACACTTGTGTGATTAATGCAGTGGCTGTGTGTAAACACTTGTGTGATTAATGCAGTAGCTGTATGTAAACACTTGTGTGATTAATGCAGTAGCTGTTTGTAAACACTTGTGTGATTAATGCAGTAGCTGTATGTAAACACTTGTGTGATTAATGCAGTGGCTGTGTGTAAACACTTGTAAAATACAAACTTGATTCATCTTGATTATGCAGTCAGTTCTCTTTAATTGTGCAACTTGTTATGACAACTACTGTAATATTTAATATCTCACAGGCATTTTTAGACCTTGTTATCAGAATGAAAATGACTCATGCGTAAGCTAGTGTACAATGCAAGTAATTAAATTGTTTGCAAAAATTTGTTCATGCTTCAACAAGTTCAAGTTCTTTTACATCTAGTCTCCCAGAATATGAATGCCCATGTGTGTGTGTGTGTGCATGTGGAGTGTATAATTATGTGCATGCACATGTGATTGCTCAAGTGTTTCATTTTGCTTGTGTTCACTACGCATAGCTTTTACTGTTCTGTTCTCATTATAATTTCATGTCCAGATGTTTCCGGCATATTTGTTGTGCCCTAGGCCTAGCTTGAGGTTTTTGTGATCTCCTAGCTTGTCATGAAATTCCAACAGTTTGGAAACCAGAAGTGACTCCTAATTATGAAGAGTCTTGTTTCAACATGTTTTGTTTACATATTCTTGTCTGGAGAAGTGATTTTATCACAATATCTTGATATCACTGCTTTTTAAAATACTTTTGGTTCCATCCTTTAATTCCAAAAGGATTGTATCCATTCACTCTCAGTAATCTGCACTCGACACTTCTAACAAGTCACTTTAGTGATGAAGTCACTTTGGTGATGCGTACAGGTCGCTTTGGTGATGCGTACAGGTCGCTTTGGTGAAGCACAGTGAAGCCACTGGCAACGCATACTGAAGCCGCTTTGGTGACAGTGTCATACTGTGTTGCAAGTGTCATCTTATCTGCAGCATTAAAAAAAGCATGACATTTCACACAGAAAATATTGTTTTATTTCTGAGATACACTGAATATACAACACATAAGTGGCAAAATGATAATGTCTGGAGTATTGTCCAGGCAAAACTTGTCAAAGTTTTGGGCAAGGCCAGATTGCAAGCATGCCTGTCGTGCAGACGACATTCTCTCAAGCACCGCAAGGCACATGGTCAGACTCTGTTGGACTTAGCTAGAACCCACCAGTCAGCTCAGTCGGCTCAAACACACCAGTCGGCTACTCCACAGAGGTTTTCACGTGTTGACAGACATATTCAGTTTGTGTCTTCTGATTTATTTCTGACCAAGTTCCTTATATGCATCCCCCTGTGGGTTCGGGGTAAGAATTGATCCACCACGTCTCCCTACACGATTCGTAAGAGGCGAATAACTAGGGACAACGTGACTTTATGTTTACTCAAAACGGTTCTAGTGATTTTCGTGCTTAATGGCCTTACATAGCCTACAAAGGCTGATAGGCCGTAAAACACCATCCATCCATCCTTCCATCCTGATATGCAGCTGAAAACCTTAACCTGAAATACATTTTCCAACCTGGCCAAGCAAAGATTGGCCTCATCAGTTGTCTTCAGTCCCACAATTTTATATCTTCCACCTGAAGCTGAAGCTGTGGTCATCTTTGAAACCAGAGAATGAACATCATATAATACATAAATACATAGGCCTTTACATGCTCTAGTAAACTTTCTACATGTATATGACAATAACACTTTCAATATGTGATGACACCAACTTCAAAAACACCAACAATCTAACCGTAAAAATGCATGTATACAGTGCATATGAAGTATAATATCACAAAATGCGTGACAACTTTGTGCTCAACAGCAAATTAAAGTATATTGAAGATTATATATCCATAGACATTCTGTGAGGTGACTTGGGATTGGAGGAGGTAGGGCAGCACATGCAAACACTTCAAGGGCAGAAAGACGTGGAACTTCCGCCGAGCCATCATGTAAAAAAGTGAGGATACGAAAGAGTTGTGTCCCCTGTGACTCCTTGGAACGAGGCTCGATAAACACATGTTCATTATGAAGTGAAACTGAAACTGTACTTTTGAGAAATTTGAAATGTCAACATCTTATATGCAGATCTTGTTCCCATCCATCACAATTTTGCTATCTGCATATTGAACAAGTGCAGGGATATTTTCATTTGTGATCTAAATGGTTAAAAGAGTGTTCAACTTACTGATTTGCAAATTTGGTGAACTGAAAAAAGGATTTTCTGGCACACGTGTGCTTATAGCAAGCATTTGAGCAAGAACTCGCCCAGCAAAGATGCTGCCGCGCCTCTGATCAGACACAAAAGCCGCCCTACCACCCCTCTAAGAAAAGGTAACTCTAAACACCCATCCACGCAGATTAAGGCCAAGTTCCATGTCTTTCTATGTAATGCTTTTGGAAAGATTGAAAGACAGCCTGAAGTGGCGAATCTCAAACCAGAAGTGATGGTGCCTGCATCTCAGGACAGGCCCCAATGGTGTACCCTCATTCGACTGGCAGGCATCTCCCGAGAGAGAGAGAGCAAACTGGGCAAGCCCAAGCCACCCAAGGCAGGCAATATGGAGATGTGTCAGTCCTGGCAACAGCATGAGAACTCCAGTGTGCCATTCGTGTCTGCCTCTGCAAGTGTAGACAGGACCTGCAGAGCCACCGCCGACCCCACAGATGCAGGCTCAGTTCAAGTCTTCCCTTAACAGTGACACTAGAGATAACTACCATGACAACAGTTCATCAGCTCTCCTGCTGCAGACGAGTATTTCAACATGGGCATGCTGCAGATTTGAGCATTCAGAGCTAAAGAAAAACCCTGTCTATCCAACAAAAAACTCGAGCATTTTCCTGCAAGTAGTGTTCAACACATCTTCATATAATTATTGACAATAAGGATATATATACCATTCCATGTCGGTAAATCTCAAACAGGTAAAGACAGTTTGGAAAAGAAATGCATGTACCTGTACCTCTTTTGAAAAAAAGTGTGGTGGAGCCAAGGTGATGTTGTGCCTGGTTGGTGATGCAGGCTCCTGGTCCGTTGATGTACAAGACAGGGAGGAGGCAAACCCGTGGCGTTTCCAGTTTTCTTTTTTATACTTGGATGACAGTGGTCTCCCAAGAGACTGGTGGTGAGCGACAGTCCCTCCTTATCAAAGAAATGCGCGGACCTCAGGGGAGCCAGGCCTGGGCTCGGCAGTCGCGGACCTCAGCCTGTCTCTGAGTTGTGTTTTCCTAATGATAGAAAAAGGCTCATTCCTGCCTTATACTTACTCGAAATTATTCACACCAAGTGTTGCCTTGATAGGTATAACAAAGTCAACCGAATGAATATTGCACCATTGCAATCAGATGTATTAATTTAGAGAAAGCATCAAATTTGTCTCTTGTTTCTAACAATTTAGGCATAGCACGCGCAAGAAACGACAGGAGGGACTATCCGCGACCACATGTCAAGTTCAATTAACAAACGATAAGGGAAGGCGGCTCTGCCCCCTCCCGGACTGATAAGCTACATAGTAGGCTGATCCCACAACATATATAGCATGGGCGTCAGAGACGCAGGATACATGATAGAGGGAGGAGAGAGGGGAACAAATGTCGGGGGGGGGGGGAGTCCATGTAAAGACGTCAGGCTTCACTTCACCGGGTCACAAACGTGACAAGACATTTCTCTCCCTTCTTTAGTGAATGACAATGTTTCACCCAACAAAAATTTCTTATATAAAACAATTACTTTATCATGTGAGATTGCATCTGTAGTTGTAGTCCTCAAAAACTTGATATGCAAGTGCTGTTGGTGATTACATAGGCACGTGTGTTTTTATGAGACACACTGGTGACTATTTTTTATATATGAGTAAAATTCTAAAGTTAAAACTTTGATTTTCACAAAGTAAAATGTAAGACTGTATGGTATTTCATTGCAGAGTAGGGATTGAGATATTAATGTTCAAATTATGCAACATCATGAAATTCATATGGGATTATTTATGGAGGAAATTACATAATGAGAGGCAGTGAGATGAAAACATCACAAATATCTTCAAGAAATACGGAAGCTGGGGTGGGGTGGAGAAACATTCCAAATGAACGAGAATACAAGTGCCCTCCACATGCCTATGGCTTGCAAGGTGCATGCCTTGGAGATGTAGAAAAGGAAGACGTCTCTTACACTGTCAGTCCATTTCCAACAAGAAGGGCAACGCCCACACGACTCACATGCTGAGAGGTTGTGTTGTGAACTATGTACAGAGGTTGTGTTGTGAACTATGTACAGAGGTTGTGCAACTCAACTCAACTCAACTCAGCGACAGAGCGGGCATGTTTGAGCTGACAGAGATCATGCGGCAGAAAGAGGACTGCCAGTTTGCTCAGTTGCTCAATAGGGTGCGAGAAGTCCGCTACACTGAGGAGGATGTGCGGGTCATCAAGTTAAGAATCAGCAGACCACCAGCCAACACTGCTGACTGCTTCAGTGAATAGTGGAGAACAAAACCACAGCCCAGTTCTCCATCTGTACTGCTAACGCAAACTTGTGGAAACTCAAAAATGCCAAGCAGTTAGAGTCCCTGCAGACAGCTGCCATCACCAAGTTTGGAGCCTATACGTTTGGAGCCTGCGGCACTACCATCTAGATTTGTTTTCATGGATTTGTTTCCATGCCTTGTTTACTGACCAATTTGGTCACATTTCATACAGGTCAAAGTGACCTTGACCTTGATGATGTGACCAAATGTGGCTCATGATGAAAGTATGACATGTGCCCCACACAATTATTAAGTTTGAAACAGTTATCTTTCATAGTTCAGGGTCAAGGTCACTTCACAATATGTATACAATCCAACTTTGAAGAGCTCCTGAGATCTTGACCTTTAAGCAAGGTCAACCAAACTGGTATCAAAAGATAAAGCTTACTTTGCCCTATATACCAAATTTAGGTCAGGTATCCAATGTCAAAAACTTCAGAGAAAATTGGGAAAATGTGAAAAATGGCTGTTTTTTAGACAACATTTATGGCCCCTGCGACCTTGACCTTGAAGCAAGGTCGAGTCACTGTGTATGTTTTTTGAGGCCTTGTCATCATACACCATCATGCTACATTTGGTGTTAATAGATTTAATAGTGTCCGAGAAAAGTCAAACATTAAGGTTTTTTACGGACTCCCGGACGCCCGGATGCCCGCCCGGAGGGACGACACGGGTGAGTACATAGACTCACTTTTGCTTTGCATGCGAGTCCAAAATTGGAAATCATTTTCACATGACAGTAATAATTTATCTGTGAAGATTACATCTAGTTAGATAAAACATCAGTTTCATTGCCGAGATTCATGTGAGAAACATGAACTTGCATCGTGATATCAACAGTCTCTAAACTGAAACAAAACCTTGCATTTGTTCATCAACGAAAATTAGATTTCTTTTTCAAATGGCATATTATGCACAAGTTCCATACATTCTGCTGTGAGGTCATCACAATCCAATCAACAAAAAAGAATAAAAGTATTCAATAAAATTCCCTTCACCCTGTGAACAAAACTTGAAAGAATGCACAACAAATCCCTGATCAATGTTCTGATCAGTCTCTTCAAAACAGCTGCCTGAGAATGTATAACTACCACTGTACCCATTGCACTGGTGATTACAAAGTAATTAACAACCATTTCTGCGAGGCATTGGCCACTTCATTCACATTCCTTCCACCAGGCAAGAATGCCTTGACAACGGATCAGTAGGAATGACACTCCCATATCCCAGACAATTTCCTCTTTATAAGATGAACCACCCTCAAGTGATGAAACATTCTTAGGTTTTTGTTTCCATCTACTTGAAACTGAATTATTCATGCTAAGACCAAAAAAAAAGTACTTGAGGTTACAGTAACCCAACTGATCCTTTTTTTTCTGCCAATCCTAAACTTTTTTCTATCACACACAAAAATGTGAAAAAAGACAGAAGACTGCAAATTGCATGCTGTCCCATCTTCCTTGCCCTATGAGAACTCAAGGAATCCACTGTTTCAGGGTTTTTAAAATGCATTTTCAGCAAAAGATTGCTGACCTACTGACCCTTTTTTATGTTGTTGATCTTGTTTGTCATGTTATCATAACCACAACTATGTTGTTGTTGTTGTTGTTGTTGTTGATAACGCACAAGGCAGCTCACGGTACCCTTCCCACCATTTCCCCACCACCCCTTGTTTTGTTGCTGTTGATAACGCACAAGACAGCTCACGGTGCCCTTCCCACCATTTCCCCACCACCCCTTGTTTTGTTGTTGTTGTTAACGCACAAGGCAGCTCACGGTACCCTTCCCACCATTTCCCCACCACCCCTTGTTTTGTTGTTGTTGTTAACGCACAAGGCAGCTCACGGTACCCTTCCCACCATTTCCCCACCACCCCTTGTTTTGTTGTTGTTGATAACGCACAAGGCAGCTCACGGTACCCTTCCCACCATTTCCCCACCACCCCTTGTTTTGTTGTTGTTGTTAACGCACAAGGCAGCTCACGGTGCCCTTCCCACCATTTCCCCACCACCCCTTGTTTTGTTGTTGTTGATAACGCACAAGGCAGCTCACGGTACCCTTCCCACCATTTCCCCACCACCCCTTGTTTTGTTGTTGTTGATAACGCACAAGGCAGCTCACGGTACCCTTCCCACCATTTCCCCACCACCCCTTGTTTTGTTGTTGTTGATAACGCACAAGGCAGCTCACGGTGCCCTTCCCACCATTTCCCCACCACCCCTTGTTTTGTTGTTGTTGTTAACGCACAAGGCAGCTCACGGTACCCTTCCCACCATTTCCCCACCACCCCTTGTTTTGTTGTTGTTGTTAACGCACAAGGCAGCTCACGGTGCCCTTCCCACCATTTCCCCACCACCCCTTGTTTTGTTGTTGTTGTTAACGCACAAGGCAGCTCACGGTGCCCTTCCCACCATTTCCCCACCACCCCTTGTTTTGTTGTTGTTGTTAACGCACAAGGCAGCTCACGGTACCCTTCCCACCATTTCCCCACCACCCCTTGTTTTGTTGTTGTTGTTAACGCACAAGGCAGCTCACGGTACCCTTCCCACCATTTCCCCACCATTTCCCCACCACCCCTTGTTTTGTTGTTGTTGTTAACGCACAAGGCAGCTCACGGTGCCCTTCCCACCATTTCCCCACCACCCCTTGTTTTGTTGTTGTTGATAACGCACAAGACAGCTCACGGTGCCCTTCCCACCATTTCCCCACCACCCCTTGTTTTGTTGCTGTTGATAACGCACAAGACAGCTCACGGTGCCCTTCCCACCATTTCCCCACCACCCCTTGTTTTGTTGTTGTTGTTAACGCACAAGGCAGCTCACGGTGCCCTTCCCACCATTTCCCCACCACCCCTTGTTGCCCTGCAGAGGTGTGGACTAGCTCTCCAGTTTTCTTCTTTGAACTCATTCTAAATTTAGTAAACACGTCAAGCAGAGCTGGAAGCTCTGCCCGAGGAAACTACTTGAATGCTAAATTTAGAGCAATGAATCTGAGGACGGAAATGAGAGAAAGAGTGGCCAGGGGTTTGCTAACAGCTCAGTCATTAGGAAATGACAGCAAAGGGCCGGGTGAGGGGGTAACACTGACAGGACATGATACATTCATATGTACACTAGTCACAATAAGTTAAGGGTCACTCTTGAAATTTTATGAAATTACAATTTGTTGCAATGCTAACTGAAAAAAAGGAGTTACCAGACAAAAGCTTGACAGTGGTTGCGTATGACATTATTCTGCAGTGTGAAGGAGCCTTTAGCGCGTTACCCTTTGTTGAAAAAGCGTTCACGTGCGGTACAACGAAGCCGTTTTGGGAAAAAGCATGCAAATCGCTGACCCGTTACATTTGTAACACATGGCTGTTAAAATAAAAAAACTAAATGCACGTGCCCGACCAATGTCCCATGAACAGTTTTCAACGGTAGTTGGATAAAAAGGGAAAATGTTACCAAATCACTGCAGAGAAAGACTGGTCGCAAGAAGAAAGCTGACGACTGTTGATCGTGGCCGAGCCCTGGGTTGGGCCCAGGATGGTGTTTCTCAAAGAGAAGTTGCCAGACGGTTGAGAGTGAGTCTTTCCGTCATTCAGCATTCAGTTAGCATTGCAACAAATTGTAATGTCATAAAATTTTGAGTGACCCTTAACTTATTGTGACTAGTGGTAGAACACAGGAGGTGTGTCATATTTTCAACATTTTCAAACTTTTCATTCCTCAGCCAACTTTCCATCAGAGAGTAACTAACTTCTTTCATTTTCATCTGGATCAAAATCTAGGTGAGCATATTGCATAATACACTTTTCCTTGATACTTTCCTCCTCTACATCATCTTCATCAATAGCTGGAAGTACTGTTCTGCAGGAGAGGAATTTCTAGCATATAACATTGGCACCCAGCGAAAAACACTCAGTCTCGGAGCCCCAACTTTGAGACAAGCTTATGTGCGTTGTTCATGACAACCATGCTGGTTCCATTGGCCAGGAAGCTACGGAGGGTGCCGGGCATGAGACCGCGGTACAGACCAAAGAATCCCCCACGCTCTCTCACTGTGATCTGCAGTCTCTTCAGCACCGACACCGTCCTGCAGGGAAGAGAAATCCAAGAGGAGGCAGTTGGTAAGGAGGGGGATGAGAAGGACATGACGGGGGTGATGATGATATGGTGGTGGTGGTAATGAAAGTGTTGATGACAGCAATGATGACAAAGATGATGACAATGATGTTGATGACAGAGATGATGATGATGATGATGATGAAAAAAGTTATTACAATACACACCAGCAATTCTCTAAGAATACTTAATGAACATATGGACACAGTTACACAAGAGATATACCACCAACAGACCCTACATGCTTGCAGAAGATTGGCTGTCCCTTGTCACAACACTCACACACACACACACGTACATATGCATGCACACACACACATACATATGCATGCACACACACGGATATGCACACAACACACACACACACACACACACACACGTACATATGCATGCACACACACGGATATGCACACAACACACACACACATGCACACATACATATGCATGCACACACACACAGATATGCACACAACACACACACGCACACACATACACACGTACATATGCATGCATACACATGGATATGCACACACATGCACACATACACATGCATGCACACACACGGATATGCACACAACACACACACACATACCTATGCATGCACACACACAGATATGCACACAACACACACACATGTACACATACCTATGCATGCACACACACAGATACGCACACACACACACAGATATGCACACACACAGATATGCACACACACTCACACAGATATGCACACACACATGTACACATACCTATGCATGCACACACACAGATACGCACACACACACACAGATATGCACACACACAGATATACACACACACACGTACATATGCATGCATACACATGGATATGCACACAACACACACACATGCACACATACATATGCATGCACACACACAGATATGCACACACACAGATATGCACACACACCGATATGCACACACACAGACACACACTCACACAGAGCACACTACACTACCAAAACTTACTGTCCATAGTCACACTGGACCTGGCACTTCATGTACTCCAGGGGCCACACCACCCACCACGCCAGGGTGGCTGCGATGCCCGAGGTGAGAAAGGGGCCAAGCAAGGGCTTCTTGAATTGGTCGGGGAAGTGGCGGCGGCCAGAGTCCACCAGCACAAAGAAGGTGCACATCAAACCCATGGTCCGGCACCAGGTTACGCCCAGACCCTGCACAGATCCATTTGCATATGCATATGTGACCTGTTCTGACTAAACCAGGGTTATGTTGATTTTGTTAGGTATTGGAGAAAAAAAAACACATGCGCAGTTGGAAAATTCATAAAATTTCCTTTAATTTGATACCAAATGTGTTACATTATCTTGAAAAATGACAAAGTTATGATAAATTAAAAAGCATAGGTCCAGAAAAACCCCTGAGAAAAATGAATTAAAAGTTTGAACTTATCTAACACAATGCATGTACAGCACAAAACAATGCAAGTAATTGACAGACTGACCTTTAATTTTTTTCTTTTTAAAAAATATATTTATAAGTAGAAATTATGAAAATCCTAACAAAATGTGATATATATAATGGTTTTTATCTATCA
>JAWQFJ010001676.1:17500-68934 GCA_034096865.1 Theodoxus fluviatilis
ACAGAACATAATTAATATGCAATGTAAACTATATTGTGTATCACTTTATCATGTCATAAAACGCACATTTAATTGGATTCTTGGTTAAATATTGATCAACATATCAAGCATCAATGTAAACAGTGGTTCCAAAACTCAGACACCACAAAATCATCCATTACTGTCTTGGGCAGGATACTGCATACAATTCCTTTTAAAATCAGTTTGGATGTGAATGGACATAATTGTCCATCTTTCACCAGTCCTCTGTTAGGAAAAAATATCAAGGTCTTCTCTTTTTCTCTCTCTCCTCCCCTACAGTCATGACCTCTGTTTACTGAGTATATTACTTTTTGTGTTATTGCTTTCTGATAATATGGATGAATCTTATTTTCCATTTCCAGCATGAATCTTTCAAATGGGGGAGGGAGAGAGAGAGAGAGAGAGAGAGAGAGAGAGAGAGAGAGAGAGAGAGAGAGAGAGAGAGAGAGAGAGAGAAAGCGTGTGCGCGCTCGCACGCACGCACGCATGCACGAACGCACACACACACACACACACACACATACACACACACACACATCCTCCCCCTTCACACTTCACACAAAGAGGATGCCACAAAGAGCAACTACTACTGAGGCCTTACATTCCTTCAAAGACGGCAAACTGGGAGGACCTGTAGATGCCAGAGCCCCAAAGAGGTGGTACACAGCCCCTGAAAGAGACAATTATGTATATTAGCATAGAGTACTTAAGAATTACACCACCACAACTACCCCCCCACCCCACCCCCCACCCCCCCCACCACCTCTGCCATCTCCAAAGACACAATGAATGTTCAGCAAAGGGAGATAGCAACTATTGTTCACTCCCAAGAATAAACAATAATCAACTCCTCCTCCGCCTCTACCTTCTTCTTCTTCCAGAGTCCAGAGTCCTCCACTTTCCTTCTCCTCCTTGTTCTTTCTCCTCCTCTTCCTTCTTCTTTTTCTTCTTGTTCTTTTTCTTCTACTTCTTTTTCTTCTTCTTCTACTTCTTTTTCTCCTTATCCTCCTCCTCCTCTTCCTTCTCCTTTTTCTTCTTCTTCCTCTTCCTCTTCTTCTTCTTCCACCACCTCCTCCTCCTTCTCCCCTCTCCTCCTTCTTCCTCTCCTTAATCTTCATTGACCGTGGGTGGGAACACATTACCTGTACAACCCCCTTACTCCTTGGGTTTGTAGCGTCTTGACCAGCGTCTGCACCATGTTGGCCTTCTCAAAGCCACGCTGGGCCTGCATCTTAGTCTTCAGCGTGTCCAAAGGGTGACCCACCATCACGTTGGTCAGGCCATAGAGCACTCCCACTGCAGCAGCAAGCATGCAGTCTTACAACTAGAGAGACCAAAGGGTGACCCACCATCACGTTGGTGAGGCCATAGAGCACTCCCACTGCAGCAGCAAGCATGCAGTCTTACANNNAGGCCATAGAGCACTCCCACTGCAGCAGCAAGCATGCAGTCTTACAACTAGAGAGACCAAAGGGTGACCCACCATCACGTTGGTCAGGCCATAGAGCACTCCCACTGCAGCAGCAAGCATGCAGTCTTACAACTAGAGAGACCAAAGGGTGACCCACCATCACGTTGGTGAGGCCATAGAGCACTCCCACTGCAGCAGCAAGCATGCAGTCTTACAACTAGAGAGACCAAAGGGTGACCCACCATCACGTTGGTGAGGCCATAGAGCACTCCCACTGCAGCAGCAAGCATGCAGTCTTACAACTAGAGAGACCAAAGGGTGACCCACCATCACGTTGGTCAGGCCATAGAGCACTCCCACTGCAGCAGCAAGCATGCAGTCTTACAACTAGAGAGACCAAAGGGTGACCCACCATCACGTTGGTGAGGCCATAGAGCACTCCCACTGCAGCAGCAAGCATGCAGTCTTACAACTAGAGAGACCAAAGGGTGACCCACCATCACGTTGGTCAGGCCATAGAGCACTCCCACTGCAGCAGCAAGCATGCAGTCTTACAACTAGAGAGACCAAAGGGTGACCCACCATCACGTTGGTGAGGCCATAGAGCACTCCCACTGCAGCAGCAAGCATGCAGTCTTACAACTAGAGAGACCAAAGGGTGACCCACCATCACGTTGGTCAGGCCATAGAGCACTCCCACTGCAGCAGCAAGCATGCAGTCTTACAACTAGAGAGACCAAAGGGTGACCCACCATCACGTTGGTCAGGCCATAGAGCACTCCCACTGCAGCAGCAAGCATGCAGTCTTACAACTAGAGAGACCAAAGGGTGACCCACCATCACGTTGGTCAGGCCATAGAGCACTCCCACTGCAGCAGCAAGCATGCAGTCTTACAACTAGAGAGACCAAAGGGTGACCCACCATCACGTTGGTCAGGCCATAGAGCACTCCCACTGCAGCAGCAAGCATGCAGTCTTACAACTAGAGAGACCAAAGGGTGACCCACCATCACGTTGGTCAGGCCATAGAGCACTCCCACTGCAGCAGCAAGCATGCAGTCTTACAACTAGAGAGACCAAAGGGTGACCCACCATCACGTTGGTCAGGCCATAGAGCACTCCCACTGCAGCAGCAAGCATGCAGTCTTACAACTAGAGAGACCAAAGGGTGACCCACCATCACGTTGGTCAGGCCATAGAGCACTCCCACTGCAGCAGCAAGCATGCAGTCTTACAACTAGAGAGACCAAAGGGTGACCCACCATCACGTTGGTCAGGCCATAGAGCA
The DNA here is from genome assembly GCA_034096865.1 of Theodoxus fluviatilis. NCBI lineage: Eukaryota > Metazoa > Mollusca > Gastropoda > Cycloneritida > Neritidae > Theodoxus > Theodoxus fluviatilis. The sequence continues at coordinate 20,221 of JAWQFJ010001676.1, forward strand.
CTCCCACTGCAGCAGCAAGCATGCAGTCTTACAACTAGAGAGACCAAAGGGTGACCCACCATCACGTTGGTGAGGCCATAGAGCACTCCCACTGCAGCAGCAAGCATGCAGTCTTACAACTAGAGAGACCAAAGGGTGACCCACCATCACGTTGGTCAGGCCATAGAGCACTCCCACTGCAGCAGCAAGCATGCAGTCTTACAACTAGAGAGACCAAAGGGTGACCCACCATCACGTTGGTCAGGCCATAGAGCACTCCCACTGCAGCAGCAAGCATGCAGTCTTACAACTAGAGAGACCAAAGGGTGACCCACCATCACGTTGGTCAGGCCATAGAGCACTCCCACTGCAGCAGCAAGCATGCAGTCTTACAACTAGAGAGACCAAAGGGTGACCCACCATCACGTTGGTCAGGCCATAGAGCACTCCCACTGCAGCAGCAAGCATGCAGTCTTACAACTAGAGAGACCAAAGGGTGACCCACCATCACGTTGGTCAGGCCATAGAGCACTCCCACTGCAGCAGCAAGCATGCAGTCTTACAACTAGAGAGACCAAAGGGTGACCCACCATCACGTTGGTGAGGCCATAGAGCACTCCCACTGCAGCAGCAAGCATGCAGTCTTACAACTAGAGAGACCAAAGGGTGACCCACCATCACGTTGGTCAGGCCATAGAGCACTCCCACTGCAGCAGCAAGCATGCAGTCTTACAACTAGAGAGACCAAAGGGTGACCCACCATCACGTTGGTGAGGCCATAGAGCACTCCCACTGCAGCAGCAAGCATGCAGTCTTACAACTAGAGAGACCAAAGGGTGACCCACCATCACGTTGGTCAGGCCATAGAGCACTCCCACTGCAGCAGCAAGCATGCAGTCTTACAACTAGAGAGACCAAAGGGTGACCCACCATCACGTTGGTCAGGCCATAGAGCACTCCCACTGCAGCAGCAAGCATGCAGTCTTACAACTAGAGAGACCAAAGGGTGACCCACCATCACGTTGGTCAGGCCATAGAGCACTCCCACTGCAGCAGCAAGCATGCAGTCTTACAACTAGAGAGACCAAAGGGTGACCCACCATCACGTTGGTCAGGCCATAGAGCACTCCCACTGCAGCAGCAAGCATGCAGTCTTACAACTAGAGAGACCAAAGGGTGACCCACCATCACGTTGGTCAGGCCATAGAGCACTCCCACTGCAGCAGCAAGCATGCAGTCTTACAACTAGAGAGACCAAAGGGTGACCCACCATCACGTTGGTCAGGCCATAGAGCACTCCCACTGCAGCAGCAAGCATGCAGTCTTACAACTAGAGAGACCAAAGGGTGACCCACCATCACGTTGGTCAGGCCATAGAGCACTCCCACTGCAGCAGCAAGCATGCAGTCTTACAACTAGAGAGACCAAAGGGTGACCCACCATCACGTTGGTCAGGCCATAGAGCACTCCCACTGCAGCAGCAAGCATGCAGTCTTACAACTAGAGAGACCAAAGGGTGACCCACCATCACGTTGGTCAGGCCATAGAGCACTCCCACTGCAGCAGCAAGCATGCAGTCTTACAACTAGAGAGACCAAAGGGTGACCCACCATCACGTTGGTCAGGCCATAGAGCACTCCCACTGCAGCAGCAAGCATGCAGTCTTACAACTAGAGAGACCAAAGGGTGACCCACCATCACGTTGGTCAGGCCATAGAGCACTCCCACTGCAGCAGCAAGCATGCAGTCTTACAACTAGAGAGACCAAAGGGTGACCCACCATCACGTTGGTCAGGCCATAGAGCACTCCCACTGCAGCAGCAAGCATGCAGTCTTACAACTAGAGAGACCAAAGGGTGACCCACCATCACGTTGGTCAGGCCATAGAGCACTCCCACTGCAGCAGCAAGCATGCAGTCTTACAACTAGAGAGACCAAAGGGTGACCCACCATCACGTTGGTCAGGCCATAGAGCACTCCCACTGCAGCAGCAAGCATGCAGTCTTACAACTAGAGAGACCAAAGGGTGACCCACCATCACGTTGGTCAGGCCATAGAGCACTCCCACTGCAGCAGCAAGCATGCAGTCTTACAACTAGAGAGACCAAAGGGTGACCCACCATCACGTTGGTCAGGCCATAGAGCACTCCCACTGCAGCAGCAAGCATGCAGTCTTACAACTAGAGAGACCAAAGGGTGACCCACCATCACGTTGGTCAGGCCATAGAGCACTCCCACTGCAGAACTGTCAAGGACTATTGTGGTTACAGTAACCTGACTGACCCTTCTTTGAATAGTTCCGACCCTAAATATTTTCAGCTGTGAAAAAAACAAGACGGTTAAAAAAGGAACTGCGTGCTGTCTAATCTTCTCTGTCCTATGAGCACTCAGGGAATCTAGGTCTACTATTTACATTTAAATAAGTTTCCTCAGCAAATGAGAAACTTGTTTTATGTTCAATCTGGCCTTTTCTGTTAGATAATGATAACAACAACAATAATAATAATCATGATAATGATGATGATGATGATGATGATGATTATGATGATAATGGTGGTGGTGGTGGTGGTGGTGGTGGTGGTGGTGGTGGTGGTGGTGGTGGTGGTGGTGGTGGTGGTGGTGGTGGTGGTGGTGGTGGTGGTGGTGGTGGTGGTGGTGGTGGTGGTGGTGATGACGATGATGATGATGATGGTGATGGAGATGATGGTGATGATGGTGATGATGATGATGATGATGGTGATGGTGATGATGGTGATGATGGTGATGATGATGATGATGATGATGATGGTGATGATGATGATGATGATGATGGTGATGATGATGGTGATGATGATGATGATGATGATGATGATGATGCAGGCAATTTTACTGCCCATCAGTCTTTGTCGGCTATATAGAGCTGTATATAGAGAGAGCAAGTTTACTGTTAAGTCATGATATCCCCAGGTATATTGCCTCCTACACATCTGGTGGGGAGATGCAGTGGGTCTATTCTTACCCCCAATCCACAGGAGGTCAAATATCAGACGGACCTTGTTTTGCTATTGACTGACCCTTGCTCTATAATTAAAAAAAGGGGAAAAAGAGGAAAAGGGGGGGGGGGGGGGGGGGGGGGGACTTTTAACTGGGTTCAACTGGTGAGTGAGGACATGGCTAGATGTAGATTTTTTTTTTTAACTGGAAGGTGAGTGTAGGGATGTTTCTAGGGGTTTAGATATGGTGTTTGGCGACCAGTTTGATGTGGAAGGTGAGTGTAGGGATGTTTCTAGGGGTTTGGATATGGTGTTTGGCGACCAGTTTGATGTGGAAGGTGAGTGTAGGGATGTTTCTAGGGGTTTGGATATGGTGTTTGGCGACCAGTTTGATGTGGAAGGTGAGTGTAGGGATGTTTCTAGGGGTTTGGATATGGTGTTTGGCGACCAGTTTGATGTGGAAGGTGAGTGTAGGGGTGTTTCTAGGGGTTTGGATATGGTGTTTGGCGACCAGTTTGATGTGGAAGGTGAGTGTAGGGATGTTTCTAGGGGTTTGCATATGGTGTTTGGCGACCAGTTTGATGTGGAAGGTGAGTGTAGGGGTGTTTCTAGGGGTTTGCATATGGTGTTTGGCGACCAGTTTGATGTGGAAGGTGAGTGTGGGGATGTTTCTAGGGGTTTGGATATGGTGTTTGGCGACCAGTTTGATGTGGAAGGTGAGTGTAGGGGTGTTTCTAGGGGTTTGGATATGGTGTTTGGCGACCAGTTTGATGTTGGGCATGGGTCAGGGCTCTTGGTCTTCCAGAGTGGATAGAAATCACAGTTGGGTTTTAACCCTTTTTTGACAGGTAACGAGTACTTTCCAATAGGCCGAGCAACCACTACCACAAAACCACGAACACCTTAAATGGAAGCACAAATCATTTATTTGTTGTATCTTAAAGTTTCATTATAATTGAAGCGCAAACAAGAGAGCTACTGACATTTTTTTTACCACCCAAGTTTTAGCATTTTTGAGTTAGCAACCCCTGGCAGGAAGTGCTCTTGTCAGTTGGACACGTCGGGCAGAAAAGGGTTAGTGACCCCAGAATTCCCAATGGCCCCGGGTACTCTCTTGGCCCCTTGGCACCATCCCTGGCTGAGCATCTGGAGCAGGCCCCCAAACTAGGCAGCCAGGAGTTCCACTGGATGACCGGGAAATCGGTGGACTCTGGCTGTATGGTGCAGTTGACTGAGGCAGCCCCAGCCACACTGTAGGCTCAGGCACTTCTCTACAGGCAGCCCCAGCCACACTGTAGGCTCAGGCACTTCTCTACAGGCAGCCCCAGCCACACTGTAGGCTCAGGCACTTCTCTACAGGCAGCCCCAGCCACACTGTAGGCTCAGGCACTTCTCTACAGGCAGCCCCAGCCACAGTTTAGGCTCAGGCACTTCTCTACAGGCAGCCCCAGCCACACTGTAGGCTCAGGCACTTCTCTACAGGCAGCCCCAGCCACACTGTAGGCTCAGGCACTTCTCTACAGGCAGCCCCAGCCACACTGTAGGCTCAGGCACTTCTCTACAGGCAGCCCCAGCCACACTGTAGGCTCAGGCACTTCTCTACAGGCAGCCCCAGCCACACTGTAGGCTCAGGCACTTCTCTACAGGCAGCCGATATCAAGAGACTGGTGCAGTGGAGTTACCCCTCCTGCAACAGTGAAGCAATCGACCACCTGGTCCAGGTTCCAGATTACTTGAAATATGTCATGGAGAGCCTGTGCAAGGGCATTGTAGTTATTCCTGTCTTTGGGTGGCAAGGATTCCTCGACTGTCACGACGCTTGTCTGGCCAGGCTGAGGATGAGCAAGTTGGCTTTCTCCTCCTCATCCCAGCCATTAATCCTTGCTACCACCTCGAATTGGATGTGGTAGACCTCCCAGATGCCTTGCCATTATACACTTTTGGCCCTATATCACAAATGCAATGTCCGCAGTCAGTGGAATCCATCGCTTCGGTGCACACAGCAGATCATACAACACATTTCTCACTACCTATATATCCGTTGTGATATTGTCACTGCTTCAAATTGTTTCTTCATCTCAGGAACCAACTGTTGCGACTTGTCTCCTTCGCAAAGTCCTGTTAATATGGGGGTTCTCCTAGCTTGCACTGGGAAACGGGGGTTCTCCTAGCTTGCACTGGGAAACGGGGGTTCTCCTAGCTTGCACTGGGAAACGGGGGTTCTCCTAGCTTGCACTGGGAAACGGGGGTTCTCCTAGCTTGCACTGGGAAACGGGGGTTCTCCTAGCTTGCACTGGGAAGTCCTCCTAGCTTGCACTGGGAAGTTCTCCTAGCTTGCACTGGGAAGTCCTCCTAGCTTGCACTGGGAAGTCCTCCTAGCTTGCACTGGGAAGTCCTCCTAGCTTGCACTGGAAGTCCTGTCGATACGGGGGTTCTCCTAGCTTGCACTGGGAAGTCCTCCTAGCTTGCACTGGGAAGTCCTGTCGATACGGGGGTTCTCCTAGCTTGCACTGGGAAGTCCTGTCGATACGGGGGTTCTCCTAGCTTGCACTGGGAAGTTCTCCTAGCTTGCACTGGGAAGTTCTCCTAGCTTGCACTGGAAGTCCTGTCGATACGGGGGTTCTCCTAGCTTGCACTGGGAAGTCCTCCTAGCTTGCACTGGGAAGTCCTCCTAGCTTGCACTGGGAAGTCCTCCTAGCTTGCACTGGGAAGTCCTCCTAGCTTGCACTGGGCAGTCCTCCTAGCTTGCACTGGGAAGTCCTCCTAGCTTGCACTGGGAAGTCCTCCTAGCTTGCGCTGGGAAGTCCTCCTAGCTTGCACTGGGAAGTCCTCCTAGCTTGCACGGGGGTTCTCCTAGCTTGCGCTGGGAAGTCCTCCTAGCTTGCACTGGGAAGTTCTCCTAGCTTGCACTGGAAGTCCTCCTAGCTTGCACTGGAAGTCCTCCTAGCTTGCACTGGGAAGTCCTGTCGATACGGAGGTTCTCCTAGCTTGCACTGGGAAGTCCTCCTAGCTTGCACTGGGAAGTCCTGTCGATACGGAGGTTCTCCTAGCTTGCACTGGGAAGTCCTCCTAGCTTGCACTGGGAAGTCCTCCTAGCTTGCACTGGGAAGTCCTCCTAGCTTGCACTGTGCAACGGGGGTTCTCCTAGCTTGCACTGGGGTTCTCCTAGCTTGCACTGGGAAGTCCTCCTAGCTTGCACTGGGAAGTCCTCCTAGCTTGCACTGGGAAGTTCTCCTAGCTTGCACTGGAAGTCCTGTCGATATGGGGGTTCTCCTAGCTTGCACTGGGAAGTCCTCCTAGCTTGCACTGGGAAGTCCTGTCGATACGGGGGTTCTCCTAGCTTGCACTGGGAAGTTCTCCTAGCTTGCACTGGGAAGTTCTCCTAGCTTGCACTGGAAGTCCTGTCGATACGGGGGTTCTCCTAGCTTGCACTGGGAAGTCCTCCTAGCTTGCACTGGGAAGTCCTCCTAGCTTGCACTGGGAAGTCCTGTCGATACGGGGCTTCTCCTAGCTTGCACTGGGAAGTCCTGTCGATACGGGGGTTCTCCTAGCTTGCACTGGGAAGTTCTCCTAGCTTGCACTGGGAAGTTCTCCTAGCTTGCACTGGAAGTCCTGTCGATACGGGGGTTCTCCTAGCTTGCACTGGGAAGTCCTCCTAGCTTGCACTGGGAAGTCCTCCTAGCTTGCACTGGGAAGTCCTCCTAGCTTGCACTGGGCAGTCCTCCTAGCTTGCACTGGGAAGTCCTCCTAGCTTGCACTGGGAAGTCCTCCTAGCTTGCGCTGGGAAGTCCTCCTAGCTTGCACTGGGAAGTCCTCCTAGCTTGCACTGGGAAGTCCTCCTAGCTTGCACTGGGAAGTCCTCCTAGCTTGCACTGGGAAGTCCTCCTAGCTTGCACTGGGAAGTCCTGTCGATACGGGGCTTCTCCTAGCTTGCACTGGGGTTCTCCTAGCTTGCACTGGGAAGTCCTGTCGATACGGGGGTTCTCCTAGCTTGCACTGGGGTTCTCCTAGCTTGCACTGGGAAGTCCTCCTAGCTTGCACTGGGAAGTCCTGTCGATACGGGGGTTCTCCTAGCTTGCACTGGGAAGTTCTCCTAGCTTGCACTGGGAAGTCCTGTCGATACAGGGGTTCTCCTAGCTTGCACTGGGGTTCTCCTAGCTTGCACTGAGGTTCTCCTAGCTTGCACTGGGAAGTCCTCCTAGCTTGCACTGGGAAGTCCTGTCGATACGGGGGTTCTCCTAGCTTTCACTGGGAAGTCCTGTCGATACGGGGCTTCTCCTAGCTTGCACTGGGAAGTCCTGTCGATACGGGGGTTCTCCTAGCTTGCACTGGGAAGTCCTGTCGATACGGGGGTTCTCCTAGCTTGCACTGGGGAGTCCTCCTAGCTTGCACTGGGAAACGGGGGTTCTCCGAGCTTGCACAGTTGGGAAACGGGGGTTCTCCTAGCTTGCACTGGGAAGTCCTGTCGATACGGGGGTTCTCCTGGCTTGCACTGGGAAGTCCTGTAGATACGGGGGTTCTCCTAGCTTGCACTGGAAGTCCTGTCGATACGAGGGTTCTCCTAGCTTGCACTGGAAGTCCTGTCGATACGGGGGTTTTCCTAGCTTGCACTGGGAAGTCTAAGTCCCAGAAATACTGCGTTTTATTTAGAAAAATCTTTATTCATGCACTGGTCAATACACATTAATCAGCATTACCATAATTTCACTCTTGGGGATGGATATCAGAGGACACAATTGTTGTTATCCGTGCTCTTACACATGTCTTCTGTCGCGCTCACTTATGTACATATACTTTCTGGTGTACACCAACCTAAACACCTTTGTCTCCTCCAAACTGTTTGATTCTGAGGTAGCCCCTGCTCTCTTGTATGGCACAGGACTGTGAGGGTTGTCAAAACAAGGTGCAATCAAAAGGGCACACGTTTGCATGCAAACGATTTTTTAATATACATGTAGGTGTGAGGTCTCCCAGTGCTATGGTCTACAGGGAAACTGGAAGATACCTGCTTACTGCACAGGCTACCCGCCATGCTAAGGGCAATGAAATACTGGTTTACAGCAAGCAAAATGCCAACGGACAGACTACTAAAGCAAACCTACCTTATGTTGTGCAGTAGTGATGTGTCAGCGGAAATGAACTGGGCTGGGGCAATTATGAAATCTCTGTCAAGGATGAGTTTTAATTGTGTGTGGTTGAATGGGGGATGCATGCAATAAAAGGGTTCTGGCTGCAACATGTTTCAGGCAAGAATGGAATGAAAAGATGTGCACAAGCAAATGTTTTACATTTTATAGAACATTAATTTTTAAAGACTGATTTAATTGTGAAAGTTATCTCAATGATATAAATATAAAGAAATTCAGAGACCCATTCATAATATTTAGGCTAGGGATAAATGATCTATGCTTCCAAGGCATGGGGCAGAGAACAGCGATGTTCTCTATCCTTATTGTGTTTACAGTGTAAAGAATGAGGAGCCATTTTTTATTGCCTACTGGAAACACTACAGGACAATGTGCAGTGCAAGAGCACTGCCACCTGATGATGCAATTTTCATGACAACTGATGCAAGTGATCCACCTCACAGTGCAGTTTACCCAGGATGTGACAAGGCAACTCCCAAACCACGTACTCTCTTTATCCCACTTCAAGGGAGGCAACCTTATATATAGTTATAACATGAAGTTGGGGGGGAGGGGGGGTGGGAAGGGGGGGGGGGGGTGGGGGAGGGGGGGGGGGAAGGGGGGGGGGGAGGGGGGAAGGGGGGGGAGGATAGGAAGATGGAAATAATATATTGATGGTAAACAATAGACTGTGAACAGCCAAAGAGAAAATTGTATTTACATTTCAGATGAATCTACTGTATATGTGACATTTCTTACAACACACTCACACACACACATACACACACATAAACACACACATAAACACACACATGTATACACACACATACACACACATGTATACACATACACACTCACACACACACACACACATGCACACACTAATGTGAGCAGTCTAAATCTGGCCTCCTAAAATAAAACATTTTTTATATAGGCCAACCTGCATCTTCTCCCTGCTACCATAATGACAACTTTTTTTCTTTCTTCATAACCAATAAACTTGGATGCCGAGCTGCCATTACAAACCGTATGGGAAATATTCCAGTACACAATGCAAGGCAGGAGCACTGCCATTTGCAGATGCAGTTTCCATGACAGCTGATGCAAGTGATCCCACAGTGCAGCTGCACCAGGACGTGACAAGGCAACTCCCAAGCTGCCTGGGGAGTTCTCAAATCCTGTTTGATCATGACAGCAAGTATTTTTCAACCTGTCACATTTCATCATCCCTGGCATCCAGTTTCCCAGTGAAACGAGACACCTGTGAGTCATTTAACGATGGGTACTCGGGTAAGTCCTAGAATGTTAATAGGCCTGGAAAATACACATACCTTAATTAATCTTGGGAGCCCCCTTTTAACTACACATTATATTAAAAAATCTCATAAGATTTTAGTTTTAGACTGTGATTTGCAATGATGGTGATTTTGTGAGAATATACTCCTTATAGCTGTGGCGGTCAGCCCTCACACAAAACAGGGGTCAAGAAGATTAGTTACATGTTATGATGTGATTGTAAATTATAATTTTGTACATGGGTGAGAGGTAAAACTACTAGAACAAATAACACTGAGATCAGAACAAGGGACATAACCAGGGTCATGGTTTTGATTAATTGTATGAATGTAGAATTCTGTTTCTGAAGAGGAAAATTTGCAATGTGAGTGATGTGTACATTTGTTTGCACAACCTCAGCCGTGTTATATAAGCAATAATATTTTTGAGGTTCTGAGGCATGCTGCTATGATTATTATACTGTCGTATGTATAATATATGGTGTCACTGGCTCTTTATTAAGAAAGAATACTGGATGTTGTGTTAATCTTTGGTTACTATGCTTTCTAAAGATGCCCATTTTCTCTCTCGAATCAAGTGTGCTGTGGTCTTGTGCAAAAAAGGATTTGTGTGAAAGAATGCAACACAAATATATATGTCACTGACTATGATAAAACTTCTTCCAACCTGTCATATAATTTGAACTGCATATTTTCAGGGTTTGAAAACTTACACATTATCTGCAGTAATAGTAATAATAGCACTTTCAATTGTTCACAAGTGCTTTGCATGAACTCTACAGTTCTTTTAGCATATATATTCATACTACAGAGATTCACAGGAAATTGAGATGCACCATTCATCGAGATTAGTGACACTGACAGTTGCACGAACAATAAAGTATAATCACGGTCTTTCGTATAACCAAAGATTATAGGTTACTAATCTTTGGTATAACTGACTAAAATCAGATGAAGTATCTTGACAGAGTGACACTGGACGTCAATTAAGTACGATGCAAAAGTGTGCTTAGACTATGGACGAATTAATCAGCCCCTCTGGACTGGGCCTTCGCAACGATAGCTCAAGGACACTCGTGTCCCGCCTTGGCTTAGGCTTAGCTTAGGCTTAGCTTACAGTGACTCTCCACTGAGTCAGAGAAGCTGAGAACACAGCGCACAACCTAGCCTGCCACTGTCACTGTCACTGTGCCCGGGAGTGTCACTCGAGTCTCGACAGGCATATGCGTACCTCCGAGTCCGATCGCTCCTTCTCTGATCCAGTGTGCTCGCTCTTCATTGTGTGTCATCGGTAACACGCAGTCAAGTTCGCATGGAGTCACTCCAATTCACTGAGCTCTTAATAGTACTCCAGTCTTACATCCGTAGAGCGTGCGCGCGAGATTGCGTACGGAGCACTGAGCACGGGGAATTTATATAAATAAGGGGCAGACTACTCTGATTCGTTTCTAAAAGAGTAGTCTCCACTGGAGGATCCATGATGTAATGTCCATGGTATAAGAGACTTTAGACCAAAGATATTATTAGGCCTATATATCTTTGTCGAGACCCTATAATCTTTGGACCCGGTTCGATCGGGATACAGAATTCAGAATGTCTTATTGTCTAATCAAGAAATAGCACATAGTGCCGAACAGAGCAAAATAGATATATTAATCCCCATCTACCCCACATCTTTTGCAACCCCACCAGCGTCGTGTGTGTGTGTGTGTGTGTGTGTGTGTGCGCGCGCGCGCGCGCGCGTGCCTGTATGTGTGCGTGCGTGCATCGCGCGCGCGCGCTCTCGCTTGACCTCTCGCGCTCGCATTCCGGCCTCTTCTTCGTCCATCCTCGAATTCCTGTGGTTTTAATGGTAAATTTTACTGATTTCAAAATTTTTAGTGAGCTGCTTAATCCGGCGACATGGGAGTACATATAATAAAATACTATAATGGGTAAATGCTTCGCATTATTTGACACACAGGCAGGCAGCTATGCAGGCATATATATATATATATATAATTGCTTCGATCTTTTCGGTTCTTTGATTCTCGTTATTTCCAGTTATTAATGACCTGGGGTTTGATTATCTCAAGAGAACGTTAATTGGATCTTCTCCATTGTACTTCAATACGTAGGCCCTATAGTCTCCCGTTTTAGAATGTCTTCCTTCCTCCTAATTCTTTCTTGACTGAATGATTGGCTGGCTGCATGGCTGGCTGCTGGCTGGCTGGCTGGTTGGTTGGTTGGTTGGTTGGTTGGTTGTGTGATGAGGTGCACCTATTACCATCACCAATTGTATTGTACATCTACTGTGTTCGTGTCATAAGGTGCACCTATCACCAAGTGTATTTTACGTCTGCTGTGCTCATCCTCTATTCAGTTATCTCCACTGCTGTATCTTCCCAACCCCCTATCCTCGGCTAGTGAACCGCTCCCCTCAGTTTGCGGAAGTGCCAGATTATCAGCACCCACCCACACCTCTCTGCCCTTCCACCCCTCACCCCCCCCCCCCCCCCCCCCCCCCCCCGCCCCTGTTTCTCTCCATAATTACCCCCCTCCCCGTCCTTGCGTGGGCTGTGATCTGCCGTGCGTTCAAGACGACCTACCGGTAGCCGACCGGTAGCCGAGCAACCAATGTGCACTCTTGAATGACTCGTTATATGACCAAACGGTAGTCAAGATGGCTTCCGCGATGCCTTATCATCGTCGCGGATTGCGCTTCTCAACCAAATGAGTAAACCAGCAGCTGCAGACTGTTCCTTGTGGAAGCTGATGAAATACGTTAAGCTGTAGCTGTGCATGAATGCTCGGCATCGCTCGAATAGAAATTTATGTCAAAACGACAGTGCTAACTTGGTGTAAGCAAGAATAGTTCGATGCTCACTTCAAGGGAGGTTACACAACAAACTAAGGGCAAATGTAAGAAATAAGAGTTGCTTCCCTTGAAATTGTTTTGCCATCTGTCGTGGAAATGTTTGCTCACATCTTGCCCGGTAATTATTTCAGAGCAGTTATTCTTTTAAAAAAGAAAAGTACAATATCAGCCTAACTTATTGGAACGTCTCGCATAGGCTGGGTAATAATCACAGGTCGAAATGAGTGCCACAGCGCATATTTGTGACCAGCCACGACAAAACCAGTGCTAAGTCCATTTTTGGACAAAATGGGGTTTTAATACTTTTGAATTCTGCATTCATTTCTGTTTGTTTTGATATGAGAATGAACAGTGTGAGTGAATTAGAATAGGAGTTACAGGCATTTCAAGTTGGGTACTGAAGCAGCTGTCATTTTGAAAAAACGGTCTCAGAAGATTTACCCTCTTCAGACATTAAACACCTTAGCAACAGTATTTCAAACTCCGTTTCCAAAAATAGCTGACCTTATTTTTCTTCGACATGCACAGAGCGGGAACGCTGAGAGAGCGGCCTTTCTAACGGTATATAACATGAAGGGGTTCTGCAAGGGTTTAGGTGTGTTTATTGCGGCTAAAATGAGGCAATTAACGCTAATTACAGGGAGCTTTTGAAACAATACATAACACAAAAGTCTTCATTTTACCATCAAAATATAATTCTTCAAAATGTTTCCTTTACTGGCATGATAGTTTGAACCATGTAGAATCTATTTTCATCAAAAAGTGAAAATCACCCAGAGTGACCCTCCCTGCCTTTTTTCAGTCGTAGCGCAAAATAGTGCCGCGCGACTTAGCACTGGTTTTGTCGTGGCTGGTCACATTTGTGATGACGACTTTCTTCCTTTCCCCAAAGGCAGCCATTTTGGTTATACAGGCGCAACAGCGTTCCGACGCAGTACGTACCGGTCGATACCGGTAGCCGTACCAAGTCGTTCCAGAGACGAACGGTATCAACCGGTACGTACCGGTAGGCCTCTTGAACAGCTAGGCCCTCGATTGTTCTCGGCTGCCCTGTCGGTCGTTGTCGGTACCCACCCACGGATCTCTCTGCCCTCCCCCCTGTTTCTCTCCATAGCTACCCCCCTCTCCTCTTTTGCCGGAAGAAGATAACTTCCGCCCTTTGTCTGAACGCCTCCCGGAAGTCTGAACGCCTCCCGGAAGTGAATCCTTCCGGTTCTGCTTTGTTCCTACTCCTGTCCATCCAGATAAATAGAGGCTGCGGTGCTTGCTTAGAGAGACCCGATTACACCAGGGTGAGAGAGAGACCCATTCCACCTGGGTGAGAGATAGACCATTTTACCACCAGGGCCCAGAAGTTTATGTATTAAGAACTTGTAACGACGGCCAATAAAGAGTGGAAAGTAACACGACTTCGCCCCTGCGTCTTACTTGACTCCAACCTTACCACCGACCACCACAGTTGGTTGGTTGGTTGGTTCGGTTGTGTTGCGACTGTCTCCTTCGCAACGTCGATATATAGTTACGGTACAGTGGGCGAGTTTTAGAATGCTTTGTATGAGTGTAGACTTTCTCATTGTAAACGCAATGAGCTTGCCTATTAGGGAAGGTATGTGCGTAGAAATAGTCTGTATTATTATTATTATTATTATTATTATTATTATTATTATTATTATTATTATTATTATTATTATTATTATTACGACCGTTCTCCAAGCATGTGCCGGAAAAGTTGAAATCCAAGTCCGATGGTCGTTTTGAGAAAAACTTTTCTTTACGCAATTGTTGACTCACATCGATACGATCAGTTCACAGCAATACCATAATTGCACTTCACTGTAGGGGCTCAATCCCGTGAGGACACGCTCTCTGTTGTCACACTCATATGCCTGTCTTCTCGCTCTTACGTCTTCTCTCGCAATCTTTCACACAGACCCCGCGTATTATTCGTTACAGTGATCTGGAAGCTTCTCACAAGAACGCAAATGCACTGGACCCACTAGAAACAGCACAAAGAGGCTGCATGTGGCACTTCAAAAGCAAATCCGCCCAGACTACATCATGCAAATATCATAAAAGAGTGTGCATGGTTGCCGGGGTCGGACTGACACTAGTGGAAGAAGAAAGAATACAATTAGTCGGATTCAGTGTCACGACTCGCCGCTACATGATGCAACTAAGCAACGGCCTTGTCGATCGAAGGGACTCCCGTCAAAGCTGGAAAATTCCCCATTGCTCTGGTATTTTCCAGCACTTTACAACAATGCGCATGCTTGATGCACTTTGACCTTGCACCGCGGGTCGCCCCTCTCCATTCGTGGTTAACGGCAATGAGGACAACTACACTGACTAATCAAACCACATTTATTTGAAAGTGCATCGACGTTTAAATGCCCTGGGTTGCGCTGACTTCTGCAGATACTCCCACCCTTTTCATGCGCATTGGCACAGTCATGATCTTCCTCAAGAAGTTCATTGTGGCCGCCCTGATTGATGATGAGCGCTGGTGGTGAAACACAATCTTCGAATAATACATGTGCATGGATATCCTTGCATTGTAATGGAGTTAAATGAGAGTGCCTTTCGAAACAAGTGTCAAGTGTGATTACCTTTGACAGTTATTTTGTATTAAAATTTCTAGAGAAAAATGTACCCATATAATTAGAACACACGTATGTGCACCACTGTTCAATGCTCTTGTGACGAGCATTCCTGTAACCTTCCATGCGAACACGATAGGCGTTTTGTATACCTTTACCTGCCAACAAAGACTATTCTTACAAAGACCGGTCATAACGAGCTTTTGCTATATAAAGTTACAAGACGCTGGGAAACGCAGCGCACCAAGCGGAAGGTTACTTGGGTGAATCAAGGGAAGTAATCACAACGCTTAGAGACATGTAAAAGTGCTTGTTTGTCGACGCGTTTCTGATGCGTTCCGATTATGTTTGTGAATACATTTACAGTGTAATGTGTAATAAAATGATTTGCTGCAATAATGGGGGTGTTTTGGCTTTGTTTTTTGTAGCAGGCGTTGTGAAATCGAACGCGCACATTGGCCTATTAAATCTACATGGTGTTGATGGAACGATCTAATTTTCATTATTATCGAAGAATGCAAGCTTGTTTATCAACGTATACACCCCTGTGGAATATCTTTAGGAAATGCAAAGCAATACATACCTGTCAAGAAGGCGATTGTGAATGTGTGTGTGTGTGTGTGTGTGTGTGTGTGTGTGTGTGTGTGTGTGTGTGTGTGTGTGTGTGTGTGTGTGTTTTGCGTGTGTGTGCGCGCTCGCGGGGGGTGGGTGGGTAGATGAGTATTCCCCATCTTCGTGTGTAGGTAGCCTACCGTTGGTTGCGTATCATATTATATGTTTGTCTCTATGTGCTATATCAACACTTGCTTTGGACTAGGGTTGTAACTAGGTTGGGGCAAGGTCGTTTTGTCTAGAATTACTAGCTTGCCGTCCTAGGGACAACCTTGAAACAAGCTAGTAAGCCGACCTTGGCAGCCAACCTCAAGGCGGGGCAATGAGCTCCGTCGAGATCGAGTCACACTCGGGAAGACACACTGATCTTTTCCTACTTATAGGGAAACAATTAACGGCGCGTCGCTTACAAAATCTGTGAAAGACACGACTGTTTTTGGAGCAGAAAGTTTTTTGTTTCTACAATGGTGACCTCCTGCTGTGTGAAGAACTGCCACAATCAGCATGACAGAGAGAATGATCGACGGGTTTTTTTTTTGTCGTACCGCGTGTTGCAACGCGAAAAGGCAAGGAAATGCTGGATCTCACAACTCAAAGGCGCCGTGAGTGGATCGCTCAACTGAACCTGAAGTCACTCACTTTTGACACTAAGGCAGATCGATATGTTTGTTCGGATCACTTTGTAAATGGTGAGAAATTGTTATGTTTTGCGTTTTGTAACTTAACAAATACTAGAAAAGACGAAAAGAGAGTATGCAGGACAGATTACAGAGGAGAAAGAAAGGCCAATATGTCGCAGAGACTAACAACAGAGTTTTGTTCTGTTACCTGATTTGACTTTTTGATACTACAAAAGAGCAATATCAATTGCATCGATATAATGTTTGTTCAATCTGATTGGACCGGTACAAATCTGGGTCGACGTTTTGTGAATAGGCCTCGTTCGCAGCGACAACTTACAAGTGACCGTGAAATAGGACGGTAAAATCTCATCGTACACAGTCCTAGTTCACGCTAGGGACACTAGCTTGCCCTAGGCTGGTATACCAGCTTGAATCACAACGGCGATTTATCTTTTCAACACTCGATTTAGCCCCTAGCCCCGCGTTATCTTGATCGGTTAGATAAGGTACGCTCGTCAGAGGATTCTAGGCTGCGCTTTGCTATATATATATACTGGTTTCCAGCCAAGGGAGAGCGGAACAGGCAGTTGGAATCGTCTGAGTTTAGAGATAAATCGGAGTTAAAATAAATCGCCGATAAATCGCCGTTGTGAATACGGGCCTGACTGGGAACCCGTATATATGCCTGTGGCAAAAAGGTTAATTGCGAGATGATTAAACTTAACTATTCGATAACTTCCGTTAAAAAACAACAACTGTGTCTGAGTTGCGTTTCATGTTCTTTGTTCAGAAAGTTAATTTCACGAAGAAATCTACTGCCAAAACATTTCACTGGGTGTTTGAAAAATCAATGTTCAAGTGAGAAGTGCTGCCACTTCAAGAGCCTCCAGGCTTCAAAATGGGACACGGGGAAGAACATATACTTCGTTGTTTCGTGATATTTAATCGTAATTAATTAAAAATTAGGAAATGCCGTACGCACTCAATAAGCTGCATTCACGGCATGACACGAAGGCCCATTTCAGTTGTATGGGACATTCTCATTAACGTACCCTCAAAGATTATAGGTTAAATCTTTGGTACCCTGCAGGAGTTATCTTCGGCGCTCTCTGTCGAAAAACAACGCGTTAGGTAGAATCACCTAGTTCCGGTCGATTCTCGAAGCGGCTGCACTGAATAGATATTTGCTAGATCGCTCAAAGTACATGCATGTGGGGGTGGAAAACAGTACTGTGTCATGTAAAGCTCGAATGAGAAGCAGCAGATAACTGTTTAGTTCTGGCTTGAATTGACAATTTCGTTTCCTTGGTCTGGCGAGGACCGAAAATTCACTATCAAATCGAGTCGAGTGATCAACTTGCCCGCACGGCGTAATGTATAGCCTTTAGGCCTAACTTGTAAGATCGGGTCGATAATGACAAGAAAATGGCATTAAAACACAAAAAAAGTTTCATTACAACTAAAATCACCGATTATATTAATAAGTGACTATTTTTACACTTACAGCTAGTACTCAAACTTTACAACGCAAACAAAACACACCTGCAGGGAGTGTCGTGGTCTCGCAATCGCATCAAAACTCAATGCACGAGTGATCCTTTCACTATCTGATATGACATGGTATTCCAGCAAACAAGCAACTACTGCAACTTCATGAAGTTATTGAAATCTCAAAGTGTGATGTCAGACATCGATTGACCGATCGAATTCGACTGTAGCTGCCGGTTGCGTTCTCGAATATTTCGTCTGCACTGAATACTATAGATCGCTCAAAGTATGTGGGGGTGGAAAACAGTACTGTGTCATTTGCCATAACCATCGTGGCAAAATTATTGATGGAAAAGTTGTCAAGCTACATGGCATTCCAGCAAACAAGCAACTACTGCAACTTCATGAAGTTATTGAAATCTCAAAGTGTGATGTCAGACACGATTGACAGATGAGTTCGACTGCAGCTGCCGAATCAAACGTAAGCGCTGCCCCCAAGCTCGTTTAAGTTGCTTGTGATCGTTTCGCTATCTGATCCGACATAATTACTCAACATTGATATCAAAAGCACTTTTCAAAATTTTTGGCGGGTGGTCTACCCCGCACAACTAAAATCTACGGTTAATAATATCATCTCCACAAGCCGAACTACGTGAAGTTATACATTACGTGATACGAGTGCGCGCAAGTTGATCGACTGGATGATAGTGAATTTTCGGTCCTCGCCAGACCAGGCCGGGAAACGAAATTGTCAATTCAAGCCAGAACTAAACAGTTATCTGCTGCTACTCATTCGAGCTTTACATGAAACATTATATCACACTAGATCGACCGTCTGCTAGCGTAGTGACTTTGGTTCGATCGCGTACGTCTGCTAGCCAGCTATAACTACGTACGGTGAGGTTTGTTTACTTATTTTCTGTGGGTTTTGTGCAGAAAGTATACGTTAAAACAGTCTAATATGACTATTTTCGATTAGTTTTTAATCTAATTAATCTTTTTGCGTGCTTTAATGTCATCCTTTTGCCACGATCTAGTGATCATCCCATGAGCTTTTATTTTTACCAGTCTACCGGAACTAGGGGACGTAAAGGGACAAAACTTGGGCTGTATTTCCGTTTCAGAAGTGAGAATGTCCCATAGAATGAGTAACTGCCTCTTTGTGTGGTGACAGAGAATCACAATGAATCTCTATGTGCCAGTCGCCGCTCTCTTTGTATAGTTTGAAGGGGTTTGCCTGTCGCGGCTTTCTCTTTCCCTCTCATGACCGGTCACCTTAATTCCTGTCTTCCTTAATCATATGTCTCTGATATGCTAGGACGGACCAGTCCTCTGCTAGAGGCCTAGATATGTGGCCTAAGGTAGAAGGAGTCAATTTTAGAAAACCTAGCACACATATCTTTTAACGAAGTCCCCTTCTACATTTACACACACGGACGTAGTGGTGATGGAAAATACGGATCTCTTCTTTGTAGAAGGAGGCGTCTTGGATCGCCAGAAAGTGGTCCACAGCAGCGATGACGTCATCATGTGTCAAAGTGGCGACCATTGGAGCTGGTTGCCTGGCCTAAATAGCTGGCAAATAATAGGCTGGTGTCAACATGTGTCAAACCTTTTGACTGCCTTTACATCTGCTTTCAGTTTCATCGTGTGGACCCAGGCCTATTCCTGGCAAAACCTTGCAAGGTTCCTAGCGTAAGCAACGCACCCCCGAGCTATTTTTTCGCCCTGGGGAATAGCTAGGGAGTACCGAGGGTGCCCTGGGGAATAGCTAGGGAGTACCGAGGGTGCCCTGGGGAATAGCTAGGGAGTACCTAGGGTGCCCTGGGGAATAGCTAGGGAGTACCTAGGGTGCCCTGGGGAATAGCTAGGGAGTACCGAGGGTGCCCTGGGGAATAGCTAGGGAGTACCGAGGGTGCCCTGGGGAATAGCTAGGGAGTACCTAGGGTGCCCTGGGGAATAGCTAGGGAGTACTTAGGGTGCCCTGGGGAATAGCTAGGGAGTACCGAGGGTGCCCTGGGGAATAGCTAGGGAGTACCTAGGGTGCCCTGGGGAATAGCTAGGGAGTACCGAGGGTGCCCTGGGGAATAGCTAGGGAGTACCGAGGGTGCCCTGGGGAATAGCTAGGGAGTACCGAGGGTGCCCTGGGGAATAGCTAGGGAGTACCTAGGGTGCCCTGGGGAATAGCTAGATAGTACCGAGGGTGCCCTGGGGAATAGCTAGGGAGTACCGAGGGTGCCCTGGGGAATAGCTAGGGAGTACCGAGGGTGCCCTGGGGAATAGCTAGATAGTACCGAGGGTGCCCTGGGGAATAGCTAGGGAGTACCGAGGGTGCCCTGGGGAATAGCTAGATAGTACCGAGGGTGCCCTGGGGAATAGCTAGGGAGTACCGAGGGTGCCCTGGGGAATAGCTAGGGAGTACCGAGGGTGCCCTGGGGAATAGCTAGGGAGTACCGAGGGTGCCCTGGGGAATAGCTAGGGAGTACCGAGGGTGCCCTGGGGAATAGCTAGGGAGTACCTAGGGTGCCCTGGGGAATAGCTAGGGAGTACCGAGGGTGCCCTGGGGAATAGCTAGGGAGTACCTAGGGTGCCCTGGGGAATAGCTAGATAGTACCGAGGGTGCCCTGGGGAATAGCTAGGGAGTACCGAGGGTGCCCTGGGGAATAGCTAGGGAGTACCGAGGGTGCCCTGGGGAATAGCTAGGGAGTACCTAGGGTGCCCTGGGGAATAGCTAGGGAGTACCGAGGGTGCCCTGGGGAATAGCTAGGGAGTACCGAGGGTGCCCTGGGGAATAGCTAGGGAGTACCGAGGGTGCCCTGGGGAATAGCTAGGGAGTACCGAGGGTGCCCTGGGGAATAGCTAGGGAGTACCGAGGGTGCCCTGGGGAATAGCTAGGGAGTACCGAGGGTGCCCTGGGGAATAGCTAGGGAGTACCGAGGGTGCCCTGGGGAATAGCTAGGGAGTACCGAGGGTGCCCTGGGGAATAGCTAGATAGTACCGAGGGTGCCCTGGGGAATAGCTAGGGAGTACCGAGGGTGCCCTGGGGAATAGCTAGGGAGTACCGAGGGTGCCCTGGGGAATAGCTAGGGAGTACCGAGGGTGCCCTGGGGAATAGCTAGGGAGTACCGAGGGTGCCCTGGGGAATAGCTAGGGAGTACCGAGGGTGCCCTGGGGAATAGCTAGGGAGTACCGAGGGTGCCCTGGGGAATAGCTAGGGAGTACCTAGGGTGCCCTGGGGAATAGCTAGGGAGTACCTAGGGTACCCTGGGGAATAGCTAGGGAGTACCGAGGGTGCCCTGGGGAATAGCTAGGGAGTACCTAGGGTGCCCTGGGGAATAGCTAGGGAGTACCGAGGGTGCCCTGGGGAATAGCTAGGGAGTACCGAGGGTGCCCTGGGGAATAGCTAGGGAGTACCGAGGGTGCCCTGGGGAATAGCTAGGGAGTACCGAGGGTGCCCTGGGGAATAGCT
Organism: Theodoxus fluviatilis; assembly: GCA_034096865.1. NCBI lineage: Eukaryota > Metazoa > Mollusca > Gastropoda > Cycloneritida > Neritidae > Theodoxus > Theodoxus fluviatilis. The sequence goes on from JAWQFJ010001676.1 coordinate 41,239, forward strand.
AGATAGTACCGAGGGTGCCCTGGGGAATAGCTAGATAGTACCGAGGGTGCCCTGGGGAATAGCTAGGGAGTACCGAGGGTGCCCTGGGGAATAGCTAGATAGTACCGAGGGTGCCCTGGGGAATAGCTAGGGAGTACCGAGGGTGCCCTGGGGAATAGCTAGGGAGTACCGAGGGTGCCCTGGGGAATAGCTAGATAGTACCGAGGGTGCCCTGGGGAATAGCTAGGGAGTACCGAGGGTGCCCTGGGGAATAGCTAGGGAGTACCGAGGGTGCCCTGGGGAATAGCTAGGGAGTACCGAGGGTGCCCTGGGGAATAGCTAGGGAGTACCGAGGGTGCCCTGGGGAATAGCTAGGGAGTACCGAGGGTGCCCTGGGGAATAGCTAGATAGTACCGAGGGTGCCCTGGGGAATAGCTAGGGAGTACCGAGGGTGCCCTGGGGAATAGCTAGGGAGTACCGAGGGTGCCCTGGGGAATAGCTAGGAAGTACCGAGGGTGCCCTGGGGAATAGCTAGGGAGTACCGAGGGTGCCCTGGGGAATAGCTAGGGAGTACCTAGGGTGCCCTGGGGAATAGCTAGGGAGTACCGAGGGTGCCCTGGGGAATAGCTAGGGAGTACCGAGGGTGCCCTGGGGAATAGCTAGATAGTACCGAGGGTGCCCTGGGGAATAGCTAGGGAGTACCGAGGGTGCCCTGGGGAATAGCTAGGGAGTACCGAGGGTGCCCTGGGGAATAGCTAGGGTGTACCGAGGGTGCCAAATCAGGTGGATAGGGCGGTTGTTGGACTAGTTTGAATCCGCATTCCTGGACTGAGGCCATGGCCACAATGATCAGGCCCAAAAAGTGTCGGGACCTAGCGAGCTGACACCTTGGTCATTTAGAGTTTGTTGTGAACTGCATGGAAAAGTTCCTGCGAGAAATCCAGCTCTTGGCAATGTATCGCTGTGTTATTCATGGATCTGTCATGATCATGTCGTGGATCTTGTCTTGTCAATGTCCTCCTGTGTGGTGACGGTGACAGACCTTCCAGGACAGGGGTCGTCTTTCAGGCTCTCTCTGCCACGTTTGAATACAGCAGCCCACTTCTTCACCACGCTGTTAGAAAGGGCACCCTCCCTTAGTGTTGCCACCATGTCCCTGTGGACCTCCTTGGGTGATAAGCCCTCGAGACCAAGGTAGCAGATGACTACACGAAGGTCCATTTTCTCAGACAGAAATACCGCAAAGGTTGTTACCTTCAAACTAACTGCATAATCACTCGAGTCGAGCTGCACATGCATGGTGTACGATGAGATTTTACCGTCCTATTTCACGGTCACTTGTAAGTTGTCGCTGCGAACGAGGCCTATTCACAAAATGTCGACCCAGATTTGTACCGGTCCAATCAGATTGAACAAACATTGAATATCGATGCAATTGATATTGCTCTTTTGTAGTATCAAAAAGTCAAATCAGGTAACAGAACAAAACTCTGTTGTTAGTCTCTGCGACATCTTGGCCTTTCTTTTTACCCTGTAGGCCTAATCTTTTCTAGTATTTGTTAAGTTACAAAACGCAAAACATAACAAATTCTCACCATTTACAAAGTGATCCGAACAAACATATCGATCTGCCTTAGTGTTAAAAGTGAGTGACTTCAGGTTCAGTTGAGCGATCCACTCACGGCGCCTTTGAGTTGTGAGATCCAGCATTTCCTTGCCTTTTCGCGTTGCAACACGCGGTACCAAAAAAAAACGTCGATCATTCTCTCTGTCATGCTGATTGTGGCAGTTCTTCACACAGCAGGAGGTCACCATTGTAGAAAAAAAAAACTTTCTGCCCAAAAAACAGTCGTGTCTTTCACAGATTTTGTAAGCGACGCGCCATTGTTTCCCTATAAGTAGGAAAAGATCACTCTGTCTTCGCGAGTGTGTCTCGATCTCGACGGAGCTAATTCATTCAACCGAATACCGAGTCTGCAGTGTGCACTAAAACATTGTCGAATTCAAGCCCCGACGTCCGAGTTTATATAATAGGTGAGCAAGTCGCACGGGGGAGAGCGGAGTTGCTGGGAACCCTGTCTACCAACCCACCACTCGAGCCATTGTCACATTCGCATATTATAGTTCTAAACTAGTTACCTCCTCCAGGGAGGTTCTTGTGTTTTACCCTCGGTTTGTTCGTTAGTTATATGGCAAAACAAAAACAAAAATCAAAACAGATCGATGCAGATTAAATTTCGTGAAGGGAAAGGGTTTCACCCAAAGAACAATTCCATTAAATTTAGGAGCTTATCTGTTATCTCGTTTTGAAATTACAACCATAGAGAAAGTTTATCTCTCATCAGGAAGTTGATAGTGTCACTGTCAAACTATTGATGACGCCGGCGTATGCGTTGTGCCTTGAGAGACCTCCAGCAGACGCTAAGATGAACTAAACTACACAATGAGAGAGATATTAATTGGCGGAGCTAGGTTTGCGCTCTCACTCTCAGGTTATCTCTCTATAGTCACTCAGACGTTCCTATTGTAAATCGATCTTACATACATGCAGTTACACAAAATGTACCCATCTTCCTGATAAAGCCGGTGTTTGCAATATCAGATTCAGAGGCTGACATTTGTTCAACAGAAAGACAGCACTTCAGATAACAACGCATCTGTACATGAACAAAATACAAATTAAGCATGCATATTCCATCGACTATATTCGATGTAGGCTATACGTGCTGTTCCGTAACTAGCATATGGTTTGTGCGGGCATGTACATGGGCTAATTTTAGAGATCGGGGGCGATGCTATAGTGCATCCTGAACAATTATGGTCGATCCAAATCGTTCAGGAGACATATCGGAAAATCACGACCGCTATATTATATAGTTTTCCATCGCCGTAAGAACAATTAACATATCGATAATCGATCGGCCTTAATACTCCGCCATCGATACAGGCACGATTGTTCGTTGCTGTTACAGCGACTGACTGGCCGGGCTTCAGCCTTCACTGCATCACGACCATTCAGTGCCACTAGGCGCCTTCGATTAGGATCGATGCATGCTGAGGCCACGGTGCATTAGCATGTACTGCCGCATATTGGCAGATCTTGCCAGAATCGTTTTCAGTTAATATCCAGTTCGCGAGATAGGTGCTGGATATAGGGGCAAATCGCTGTGTAGAAGAATTGTGAATAACGTTCGTTGTCACCTGAAACCTCAGCGCGGGCAGCACACGACTGATCTGTTCACAAAATGACGTCAAGACCGCGGCCTTCACGCGCATGAATCTTACGGTCGGTACACCGCACCAAAATATTGGAGACCCGCCAACATATTTCGTCGATTCATCGAGGTTCACTCTCTTTACTCGAGCCTCGTTGTTCGGCACGTAGCATGCCGGTGCAGAGGAGTGCAGATCACAACTCGGGCGACAGCGAGGAACTAGCGTTGTGCGCGGATTATTGTGGCTGCCTGTGACACACATTGAACTTCGCGGGAGCAACATGGATGGACGGTGGACCCGCGCCTGCTGGTGCCTAGCTGCTCTTCTCGTTTTACACGTCACGGGTAAGTTCGCCGCACCTGTTTACAGGTTAACGCTGTCATCTACCCGCCTGTCTACCTCTCGTTATCGCTATATTTGTGTCAGAGCTGCCTCTCCCCCTTACCCCTTCAACAGCGCGACTAAATGGGTTTCTCATCCCGTATGCCTGTTATGATATTGTCTACTATTTCACAGTTGTGGAAAATGGCGTAATATCATCGAGGCAGCCTGTAATCGCGGTGCGGGAAGTACGAGGCGATGACGGAAAGTCAGGACATACAAACGTCGGGACACATCTGCTCACAGCTGACAGAAGCCAGTTCACCACCAGCCAAAGAAATTATGATGTGGCAGGGAGCTCGAGAACGGAAGCAGCCTTGTCGCTGATTGTCAACATTGCGACAGGAGAGGTTGACAGACCGCATCCCTTCAGACCGAAACGTGAACTGAATGCGGATAACTTCGATTCCTTCATCTCGCCAGAATACGTGAGTCACACAGTGTCAGCCTTTCGTTCTTATTCGATGCTTGATTAGCGTTCAGATTGTAAATGGGAAATTGTGACTGGCTAGCATAGTATCGTTCGTGCGCGACATTTGAACTCTCGCCATTCACTCAGAGATGGCCATTGATGCAGAGGCAGCAGCAGCAGCACTAGCAGAATCGGAGCCGCGCTATTAATAATGCCTACGCGCTTGGCCTATTTCTTTATTCTGTATTTTTGTTTGTTGTGATAGTTGCTGTGGCAGGCTTGCTTCAGGAAGCTGGATGTTGTAATAACCTACAGGCTACAGTTTGACTTGTCCCTGGGAATCCAGTTGTCCTTGTACACGTATGTTCAACTGCATCTGATGTGATAGTATTGGCCCGCTTCTTATGGAATGAGATGTTGAGACATTGCTAATTTGTAGAACCAAAGGCAGATTCCATTAGGTCCTGATCATGCTAATGAGCAATGGATTTGAGTGGTTTTATTATACTATTAGTCATAGTTTTCCTAGATGGGAGAGAATCCTATTTTCTATTTGGTCATGCTTGCAATACAATTTATTTTGAATGTCTTTTAAATACACAGCATTTGTCCCCATAATTCAGATTCTTTGGTAGCTATAGCCACTGAATACATTAAGCCAGAATTCCAGATGTCTACCTCCTACCTCACATTATACTTTCTTGTGAGTGCTTTTTTTTGCATGAGAGATTTCTTAATAATAAATGTAGAATGTGTTTTCTTGTGGGTTAGAGTACAATACTCCGAATATTGTTTGTTTTGAAGCTGCAAGAACAACTCGCAGGAGAGAGAGAGAGAGAGAGAGAGAGAGAGAGAGAGAGAGAGAGAGAGAGAGAGAGAGAGAAAGAGAGAGAGAGAGTGTGTGTGTGTGAAAGAGAGAGACAGACAGATACATGCAAATGTGTGCACACGCACACGCGCGCATACACACACACACACACACACACATGCACACGGTTAAATCCAAATCCTGACAAGAAAAACCTACTGGAGATGGCACAGCTGTTGTAAATCTGATGTGGGGATGGCTTCTCCAGATACTTGCAGTGGCTGTGAAACCTCCAAACCAATGGGAGGACAGTTCCATTCACCAACTGAAAACGGCGCTGTCCCAAGTCCTGCACTGGCCGTCTGCCTTGATCCAAGTGGACAAAATCAGCGTAAGTGGACCACTGTCTCTTCAATGGATGTTTCCTTTCCTGCCTTGCCTTGCTTTTGTAGAATGAAATGAGCTGGAAGCATGCAGTTCATAAAGCATTTAGTTCTTCCCCCCCCCCCCCCGCCCCCAATCATTTGTTTCCAATCACATGCCTACCTTAAATTTTTCTGCTGACCATACACTTTTTTTCCTACTGCTGGAAAAAAATCTCACACAAATACAAATAGTGCATACCTGCAATTTATTAATCCTTCCGTGGAGTTGATGATAACTTTAATCAAGTTTTACATGCACAGCACATTGTTTTCCTAATGTCTAAAATATTGGGGGGTGTTGTGTACAAAACATTATTTTTACATGTCCACAAAATGGCAACCTATTTTTGAACAAAACTTTTTTTTAAAGTTCCCATCTACCCTAACACACACACACACACACACACACACACACACACACACACACACACACACACACACACACACACACACACACACACACATGTGTACACACACGCACACACTCACTCACACACACACACACACACACCTTTTTTGTGTGGCCATGTTACCTGAAACAAAAAACCTTTTTACCCTAGAATACTTTAATGGAAAACATTTTTTTAAAAGACTTGTACAAGTTGTAGGTTCTTTGTAGGGTTGTTTTTATTTGATCCTTGCTTTGCAGTTTCTTCACGGCAAGATGGTTCAGGTGTCTAGTGCAGCATTGATCTCAGAGTTTGCCTCCATGTGCAAAGTGTTCCATCCTCTTTGCATCTCTTCTCCGAAGAAGATATTTTTCTTTGAGGACAGTAAACGTTTCTTTGCAGTGTGATGAGCCCGCAATGCAGGTTGTCTGTATGTTGCATCTATCTCTGTGCATGCCTCTTTTCTATCAGGTGCTAGTTAAGAATTTATTGCTGGCTCAGTGACCAGGGGTGGAGTGTGAAGAGTTTGTGTGAGGTGAAGGGTTAAAGTTGCACTGTAATGTTACTGATGGAGTGTGAAGAGATTGTGTGAGGTGAAGGGTTAAAGTTGCACTGTAATGTTACTGATGGAGTGTGAAGAGATTGGAGACTGGTTAAAGTTGCACTGTACTGTTACTGATGGAGTGTGAAGAGATTGGAGACTGGTTGTTGCACTGTACTGTTACTGATGGAGTGTGAAGAGATTGTGTGAGGTGAAGGGTTAAAGTTGCACTGTAATGTTACTGATGGAGTTTGAAGAGATTGGAGACTGGTTAAAGTTGCACTGTAATGTTACTGATGGAGTGTGAAGAGATTGGAGACTGGTTAAAGTTGCACTGTAATGTTACTGATGGAGTGTGAAGAGTTTGTGTGAGGTGAAGGGTTAAAGTTGCACTGTAATGTTACTGATGGAGTGTGAAGAGATTGTGTGAGGTGAAGGGTTAAAGTTGCACTGTAATGTTACTGATGGAGTTTGAAGAGATTGGAGACTTGTGTGTGAGGTGAAGGGTTAAAGTTGCACTGTAATGTTACTGATGGAGTGTGAAGAGTTTGTGTGAGGTGAAGGGTTAAAGTTGCACTGTAATGTTACTGATGGAGTTTGAAGAGATTGGAGACTTGTGTGTGAGGTGAAGGGTTAAAGTTGCACTGTAATGTTACTGATGGAGTGTGAAGAGATTGTGTGAGGAGAAGGGTTAAAGTTGCACTGTAGTGTTACTGATGGAGTGTGAAGAGATTGGAGACGTGTGTGAGGTGAAGGGTTAAAGTTGTACTGTAATGTTACTGATGGAGTTTGAAGAGATTGGAAACGTGTGTGAGGTGAAAGGTTAAAGTTGCATTGTAATGTTACTGATGGAGTTTGAAGAGATTGGAGACGTGTGTGTGAGGTGAAGGGTTAAAGTTGCACTGTAATGTTACTGATGGAGTGTGAAGAGATTGGAGACTTGTGTGTGAGGTGAAGGATTAAAGTTGCACTGCAATGTTACTGATGGAGTGTGAAGAGATTGGAGACTGGTTAAAGTTGCACTGTAATGTTACTGATGGAGTGTGAAGAGATTGGAGACTGGTTAAAGTTGCACTGTAATGTTACTGATGGAGTGTGAAGAGATTGGAGACTGGTTAAAGTTGCACTGTAATGTTACTGATGGAGTGTGAAGAGATTGGAGACTTGTGTGTGAGGTGAAGGATTAAAGTTGCACTGCAATGTTACTGATGGAGTGTGAAGAGATTGGAGACTGGTTAAAGTTGCACTGTAATGTTACTGATGGAGTGTGAAGAGATTGGAGACTGGTTAAAGTTGCACAGTAATGTTACTGATGGAGTGTGAAGAGATTGGAGACTGGTTAAAGTTGCACTGTAATGTTACTGATGGAGTGTGAAGAGATTGGAGACTGGTTGTTGCACTGTAATGTTACTGATGGAGTGTGAAGAGATTGGAGACTGGTTAAAGTTGCACTGTAATGTTACTGATGGAGTGTGAAGAGATTGGAGACTGGTTAAAGTTGCACTGTAATGTTACTGATGGAGTGTGAAGAGATTGGAGACTGGTTAAAGTTGCACTGTGATGTTACTGATGGAGTGTGAAGAGATTGGAGACTGGTTGTTGCACTGCAATGTTACTGATGGAGTGTGAAGAGAATGGAGACTGGTTAAAGTTGCACTGTAATGTTACTGATGGAGTGTGAAGAGATTGGAGACTTGTGTGTGAGGTGAAGGATTAAAGTTGCACTGTAATGTTACTGATGGAGTGTGAAGAGATTGGATACTGGTTAAAGTTGCACTGTAATGTTACTGATGGAGTGTGAAGAGATTGGAGACTTGTGTGTGAGGTGAAGGATTAAAGTTGCACTGCAATGTTACTGATGGAGTGTGAAGAGATTGGAGACTGGTTAAAGTTGCACTGTAATGTTACTGATGGAGTGTGAAGAGATTGGAGACTGGTTAAAGTTGCACTGCAATGTTACTGATGGAGTGTGAAGAGATTGGAGACTGGTTAAAGTTGCACTGTAATGTTACTGATGGAGTGTGAAGAGATTGGAGACTGGTTAAAGTTGCACTGTACTGTTACTGATGGAGTGTGAAGAAATTGGAGACTGGTTAAAGTTGCACTGTAATGTTAAGCTGCTTCCTTTCCCTTTAGTTTTAAGTTGTCACTCAACCCTGAAGTTTTCTGAGATTTTTACCTGCCACTTTTGGATTATGTTAGCTTCTCTTGTGAACACATTGTAGTTTGGGAATCTGTTCCAGTTGGATTGTGTGCCCTTGCCTCAGACTACAAATATTCATTACTATTTATTTTCACTTCATTAAGCAGACATTTCCTGATCTGCTGAACTTTGTAGATTAAATGTAACTGGTGTTGCAGCTGATGGAGACATACAACATGTCTGTGGGAATGGGTATGTCTGTGTGGTGTTGAAGTGTGCCTTTGTAGTGGTTAAACGGTCACACATAATTTTTGCTGGAATTTACTTTCATACCAAAAACACGCTGTGAACTGGAGAGTGTAGAAGTCATATTGATTAATAAGTTTGAATGATGGTTGGTGTGTTGCTTGATGATTTGTGTTTAATTCGAGTTTGGATTGATCCTGGTTTTGAAGTGCTCACCTTCCACTCTGCTAATGGAAACATTAGAGGGAAAATTAGCACATTGTGTGTGTGTGTGTGTGCGTGTGCCCGCTTGCCTGCCTGCCTGCCTGCCTGCCTGCTTCCCTGCCTGCCTGCCTCTATATGTCTCTGTCCCTGTCTCTCTCAGTCTAGCTCTATCTGTCTGCCTGTCTGTCTGCCTGCCCATCAGTGCTGTGTAAACTGTGTGGGTGTAGCTATGAGCTGTGTATTTGCCTATCAGTGCTATGCGAACTGTATGGATGTAGCTGTGAGTTGTGCATTTGCCCATCAGTGCTATGCGAACTGTATGGATGTAGCTGTGAGTTGTGCATTTGCCCATCAGTGCTATGCAAACTGTATGGATGTAGCTTTGAGTTGTGCATTTGCCCATCAGTGCTATGCAAACTGTATGGATGTAGCTTTGAGTTGTGTATTTGCCCATCAGTGCTCTGCAAACTGTATGGATGTAGCTTTGAGTTGTGTAATTGCCCATCAGTGCTTTGCAAACTGTATGGATGTAGCTGTGAGTTGTGCATTTGCCCATCAGTGCTCTGCAAACTGTATGGATGTAGATGTCAGTTGTGCATTTGCCATGACAAAAAGAAAAGCCAACTCGGCCAAGAGTCTTTCTTTTTCAATAGCAGAAATCATAAATAAATTAATGGAATCATGTACGCATGAGTTTAGATACTAAAAACACCTGCAAATGCACAGTATGATGGTAATATTACTCATAGCGTGGCATTGTGGGGATGACTAACCCATACATTTATGAAGATAGGCAATTTGGACACCACGTTCCAGCATATGCTGACATGCATATCTGGCATCAATGAATACTTTTTGACACTGTGAGATGTACCACTTGTCACTGTTTGAAAAATGTTGCAATCTGATGTCACAAATTTTAAACTTTTTTTTTCTTGCAGGCGTGTTACAGATATCATATTTGTGCTGTTACCTTGAACTGCTAAAGACTGTCAGTTATTTTATTTTTACAATGCATGTCATTGATGTTTCAGAGTTACTTTAGAAGTTTTTTTCATTTGATTTTGAGCATGCATGAATGCACACAAACCTATTTTTGACAATTCAGATTTAAAATAAATTCTAACTGATGATGGATTTGAGGGGGCGTTGGTTTGGTTTTAGCTTGTCATTCACATGTGATGAATCCTGTTTTATGACATTTCAGCATCCCTTGCTGTATCCATTTACTACGCATGTGTTGGTTTATTGAATCAAACTGTATCTAATGAGTGTATTATGTCCTATTCCAGAAGAGCTCTGTGGCCAAGTGGTTATTAGTGCTTTTGATCTGCAATCGCTGGCAGCTAGTGGTGCAGCCTTCAAAGCAGAGTTGTTCCCAGAATTGCATCCTTGAGCAAGATGCTTAACTCTCATTGCTTCTCCCCCTGCAGGAGTAAATCTGGGTACCTGTGAAGACATCGATGGAATTTGTAGTGTGATTAACCCTTGTTTGCAGCCCTACGCCAGCATCACGTTGAAATACCCCCCAGGGAGTGGGGTTGGTGCTGGTACCTGACTGTGTGTCTTGTCTGTCTGACACTGTGTTTGTCATCTGCTGCCAGGGAAGGACTGATTGAGTGGCCCAGTGATCAGGGGGTAAAGTGTAAAATGTTTTGAGACCCAGACATGGGTGACAAGGCATGGTGTAAACCACACCTTTCTTGCCACTTGAACCATCTTTCACTCTCCCTTACTGTCATTCTTGTGCAGACTTAGCTGGTCAGCTCACCTTTCTTGCCACTTGAACCATCTTTCACTCTCCCTTACTGTCATTCTTGTGCAGACTTAGCTGGTCAGCTCACCTTTCTTGTCACTTGAGCCATCTTTCACTCTCCCTTACTGTCATTCTTGTGCAGACTTAGCTGGTCAGCTCACCTTTATTGTCACTTGAACCATCTTTCACTCTCCCTTACTGTCATTCTTGTGCAGACTTAGCTGGTCAGCTCACCTTTATTGCCACTTGAACCATCTTTCACTCTCCCTTACTGTCATTCTTGTGCAGACTTAGCTGGTCAGCTCACCTTTATTGTCACTTGAACCATCTTTCACTCTCCCTTACTGTCATTCTTGTGCAGACTTAGCTGGTCAGCTCACCTTTATTGCCACTTGAACCATCTTTCACTCTCCCTTACTGTCATTCTTGTGCAGACTTAGCTGGTCAGCTACTTGAACCATCTTTCACTCTCCCTTACTGTCATTCTTGTGCAGACTTAGCTGGTCAGCTACTTAAACCATCTTTCACTCTCCCTTACTGTCATTCTTGTGCAGACTTAGCTGGTCAGCTCACCTTTATTGTCACTTGAACCATCTTTCACTCTCCCTTACTGTCATTCTTGTGCAGACTTAGCTGGTCAGCTCACCTTTATTGCCACTTGAACCATCTTTCACTCTCCCTTACTGTCATTCTTGTGCAGACTTAGCTGGTCATCTCACCTTTATTGCCACTTGAACCATCTTTCACTCTCCCTTACTGTCATTCTTGTGCAGACTTAGCTGGTCAGCTACTTGAACCATCTTTCACTCTCCCTTACTGTCATTCTTGTGCAGACTTAGCTGGTCAGCTCACCTTTATTGCCACTTGAACCATCTTTCACTCTCCCTTACTGTCATTCTTGTGCAGACTTAGCTGGTCAGCTACTTGAACCATCTTTCACTCTCCCTTACTGTCATTCTTGTGCAGACTTAGCTGGTCAGCTCACCTTTATTGTCACTTGAACCATCTTTCACTCTCCCTTACTGTCATTCTTGTGCAGACTTAGCTGGTCAGCTACTTGAACCATCTTTCACTCTCCCTTACTGTCATTCTTGTGCAGACTTAGCTGGTCAGCTAAGCCCCAACTGCTTCATCATGCATCATTGCTCTAAATTTAGGAGTCATGTGACAACCTTGAGGCAAAACTGCTTGTTGTTTCTCACATCATTGCTAAAATTAGAAATTTCAGGTAGGAAAAATGGAGAGCCAACCCAAACCTTTGCTGGGTAGCAAGGAACTGTATGGGAAAGGTGGCTACATGGCTTACTCCTTCACACGACATCATAAATCAGTAATAGTACATGTATTAGCCTTCAAGGCCATTCATTCAGTTTCATTGCCTCTTCACACTATCATCTGCCTTTACAGCTGTCTCGAAACATGGTGGGGCTGTACATGATGCGAAACATGTCGGAGCTGACCAAGGAAGGTGGCAGCATCCTGGTTCCCATCGCTGACATCTGGCAGCCTGATCTTCTGTCCACTCTGCAGCAGCAGGCTCCGGATCTCAACATCACCAGCATTGTGGCACAGGTACGCACCATGGCATCAGTAATGTTTCACTCTCAGTGACTTGTCAGTGTCTTGTATGAGGTACAAGTCGTGCCAGAAGGTGTCTGTATGGATAGAGTACTGACACTTGCATACACCATGATGTCAGCCTAACTGTATAGCTGATATTGTCAGTGTCATTTTGAAATCACAGGTATACACCATGCTGTTAGCCAACAGTATAGATAATCTTGTCAGTGTCATTTTGAAAGCACAGGTATATATAGTGCTGTCAGCCTAGTGTATAGATGATATTGTCAGTGTTGTTTTGCAATCACAGGTATATATAATGCTGTCAGCCTAGTGTGTAGATGATATTGTCAGTGTTGTTTTGCAATCACAGGTATACATAATGCTGTCAGCCTAGTGTGTAAGCTATCTTGTCAGTGTTGACTCATTTTGAAATCACAACTGTCCTGGCATAGGTATACTCCATGCTGTCAGCCAATTGAATGGAGAAAACTGAGTGACGTCAGTTTGATTTAACTTCTATAGCTTCCTGGCACAAGTAAATAATATCCTTGCTCACAGCACTGCGGAAGAACTTAGTCAGTTTTAACTCATTTGGAAATAACTAGTATCTCAGCAGGGCTTTATGAAGCTGTCAGCCAGTAGCATGAAGGAATTGAGTTGTTAGTACCCATTTGAAAAGCATCATGAGAATGCGAATCCATAGATATGAGCATCCACAGGAATGATAGATGTGTTGTCATTCCTTTGTCTACATTGGGGTCAGTTAAGAAACATTCTGGAACGGTTGTCAGAAGCCTCTATCTAACCTATGTGACTTCGATGTTTGCACAAAATGAATGCATGAACAAATATGTCAACGAACAGACAAGACTAATGAATGAATATTTTAGTGACTAATCTGTATAAATTTACTTTGTTTCTGGAATTTTATATATGTTGTTTGATTAGAAGATGTAGGATTATTGCAGAAAATGAATGCATAAAAATATGTTAATGAATAGAAAAAATAAATATTTTAGTGATTCTTTGGTCTGAACTAAGTTTATTTGTGGAATGATGTATAGAAATAAATATCGTAAACATCGTAAAAGGTTCAGAAAGCTCCTTTTTTTGGATGAGTATTTCTTTTTGGCATGCCATAGATGTTGAACCAACAAGCTCATACTCACACAGAGGGGAGGTTGCATCATGGATGTTCACCTGATACATTCATACTCACACAGAGGGAGGTTGCATCATGGATGTTCACCTGATACATTCATACTCACACAGAGGGGAGGTTGCATCATGGATGTTCACCTTATACATTCATAGTCACACAGAGGGGAGGTTGCATCATGGATGTTCACCTGATACATTCATACTCACACAGAGGGGAGGTTGCATCATGGATGTTCACCTGATACATTCACAGTCACACAGAGGGAGGTTGCATCATGGATGTTCACCTTATACATTCACAGTCACACAGAGGGAGGTTGCATCATGGATGTTCACCTTATACATTCATAGTCACACAGAGGGAGGTTGCATCATGGATGTTCACCTTATACATTCATAGTCACACAGAGGGGAGGTTGCATCATGGATGTTCACCTTATACATTCACAGTCACACAGAGGGAGGTTGCATCATGGATGTTCACCTTATACATTCACAGTCACACAGAGGGAGGTTGCATCATGGATGTTCACCTTATACATTCATAGTCACACAGAGGGGAGGTTGCATCATGGATGTTCACCTTATACATTCATAGTCACACAGAGGGGAGGTTGCATCATGGATGTTCACCTGATACATTCATAGTCACACAGAGGGGAGGTTGCATCATGGATGTTCACCTGATACATTCATAGTCACACAGAGGGAGGTTGCATCATGGATGTTCACCTTATACATTCATAGTCACACAGAGGGGAGGTTGCATCATGGATGTTCACCTGATACATTCATAGTCACACAGAGGGGAGGTTGCATCATGGATGTTCACCTTATACATTCACAGTCACACAGAGGGGAGGTTGCATCATGGATGTTCACCTTATACATTCATAGTCACACAGAGGGGAGGTTGCATCATGGATGTTCACCTTATACATTCATAGTCACACAGAGGGGAGGTTGCATCATGGATGTTCACCTTATACATTCATATTCACACAGAGGGGAGGTTGCATCATGGATGTTCACCTTATACATTCATATTCACACAGAGGGGAGGTTGCATCATGGATGTTCACCTGATACATTCATAGTCACACAGAGGGGAGGTTGCATCATGGATGTTCACCTTATAGTTATACATTCATAGTCACACAGAGGGGAGGTTGCATCATGGATGTTCACCTTATACATTCATATTCACACAGAGGGGAGGTTGCATCATGGATGTTCACCTTATACATTCATATTCACACAGAGGGAGGTTGCATCATGGATGTTCACCTGATACATTCATAGTCACACAGAGGGGAGGTTGCATCATGGATGTTCACCTGATACATTCATAGTCACACAGAGGGGAGGTTGCATCATGGATGTTCACCTGATACATTCATAGTCACACAGAGGGGAGGTTGCATCATGGATGTTCACCTTATACATTCATACTCACACAGAGGGGAGGTTGCATCATGGATGTTCACCTTATACATTCACAGTCACACAGAGGGGAGGTTGCATCATGGATGTTCACCTTATACATTCATAGTCACACAGAGGGAGGTTGCATCATGGATGTTCACCTTATACATTCACAGTCACACAGAGGAAGGTTGCATCATGGATGTTCACCTTATACATTCATAGTCACACAGAGGGAGGTTGCATCATGGATGTTCACCTTATACATTCATACTCACACAGAGGGGAGGTTGCATCATGGATGTTCACCTGATACATTCATAGTCACACAGAGGGGAGGTTGCATCATGGATGTTCACCTTATACATTCACAGTCACACAGAGGGAGGTTGCATCATGGATGTTCACCTTATACATTCACAGTCACACAGAGGGAGGTTGCATCATGGATGTTCACCTTATACATTCATACTCATTCACATGCACATGGGTTACAACACATTGTAACAACACAAGGCAGCATCTGATTAGGATATAGCAAAGAGCAAGAACGAACCCAGACAAGCGGTTTTTGGTGCTTACAGTCCGAGTGGTCAGTGGAGCTGGACAGCAAGCCGGTGTGGCAGCAGCCCTACTTCCCCTACGTTGTCACCGCCCTGGCCCTGGTGCTGGTCACCTCCGCCAGCCTGACGGTCAGTTCTGCCCTGTCCTATGTTGTCCACCTCTGTACCAACAATCCTGTTTGACAGTAATCCCCATGTAAAGGTAGAACACAACCAAGTCATCCTAACTTACACCCAACCTTGGCACCCATTCACATTGTGTTAATGCTAGTGTTTCATGCTGTCCTTGTAATTGACTAATTAATTAACTTTTATTTCAAATATAGATGCCCTGCTAACCTACTTGAGTTGCAGATGGATTTTCTTGCAGCCTCTTTGAAAGTTTGAAGAACTTATCTCTGCATTTTTAGATCTTCTCACAGTTTCCTGTAGAGTTGCCCTTGTATTCGTTGATTAATGAACCGAGTAACAGCTGATGTGCTTAGGTGACCTTTTTGCCTTCTTGCTTTCTTGCTAAGGTGTTTGCCTGGTGGATAATCGTGTCTAATTGACCTTGAGGTGTAACAGCTGCAGATGTGGCTGCAGAATAGGTCTCTCAGCTGACATACCTCAATGTCATTCTCACCTGCCTTAATGACATTTTCACCTACCTGTAAGGTATTTTCATCTGCTTTACAAATATGATCTGCCTACAGAGCAGCAGACATAGAAAATGAAACAATGCACTTTCCATAATGTAAACTTAAAGATGATTGATGCCAGTTCAGTCAGAAATATCTGACATTTAGTAGTACCTCCCTTTTCAACCCACATCCTCTTTGTGGGGGTGGGTGGAGTGGGGGGTGGAATCGCTTATGGTACATAAACCTCTTCCCTTCCATATATATTGCATGTTAAATGCCAGGGAATTTTCTCATGTTTTACTGTACTAGTGTTTGTCATATATTGTTCTTGTTTTCTAGAACACTGAACAAAGAGCTGAGTCATTTGTAGTTGCCTTCCTATCATGGCAGTGTTTCATTAGAAGCCCAAAATTTTCTGGGACCTAGCAAAGCTCTGACAGTTTGAGGTGGGGAAAATTTCCGGGCATGGCAGGGAAGGGGTCATCCTTACCCTGGCATCATAAGCAAAGCTCTGACAGTTTGAGGCGGGGAAAATTTCCGGGCATGGCAGGGAAGGGGTCATCCTTACCCTGGCATCATAAGCAAAGCTCTGACAGTTTGAGGCGGGGAAAATTTCCGGGCATGGCAGGGAAGGGGTCATCCTTACCCTGGCATCATAAGCAAAGCTCTGACAGTTTGAGGCGGGGAAAATTTCCGGGCATGGCAGGGAAGGGGTCATCCTTACCCTGGCATCATAAGCAAAGCTCTGACAGTTTGAGGCGGGGAAAATTTCCGGGCATGGCAGGGAAGGGGTCATCCTTACCCTGGCATCATAAGCAAAGCTCTGACAGTTTGAGGCGGGGAAAATTTCCGGGCATGGCAGGGAAGGGGTCATCCTTACCCTGGCATCATAAGCAAAGCTCTGACAGTTTGAGGCGGGGAAAATTTCCGGGCATGGCAGGGAAGGGGTCATCCTTACCCTGGCATCATAAGCAAAGCTCTGACAGTTTGAGGCGGGGAAAATTTCCGGGCATGGCAGGGAAGGGGTCATCCTTACCCTGGCATCATAATTAGTACTGTTTGACCTGTCATCGCTACAAAAAAAGAAGCTTCATTTCAAGGATGCTACTCCTACCCTTTTCTTTTGCATTTGTCCTTCTAACTATTCAACAATACCTAGCAACACCTGTACCAGAAGTACTGGCCATTGAACAAATCCATTCCATTGTATTAGGAAAATGTTTATGCTGAATTTTTGGGTAAGTTTTTGAAAGCACATTTCATGAACTTTCCCCCTCATCACTCCCAGCGTACCGTGACTAGCGTGCTTGGCCCAGTCACACCGTGACTAGCATGCTTGGCTCAGTCACACCGTGACTAGCGTGCTTGGCCCAGTCACACCATGACTAGCGTGCTTGGCCCAGTCACACCGTGACTAGCATACTTGGCCCAGTCACACCGTGACTAGCGTGCTTGGCCCAGTCACATCCGAACAGCACACTGTAACTAGCATGCTTGGCCCAGTCACATCCGAACAGCACACTGTGACTAGCATGCTTGGCCCAGTCACATCCGAACAGCACACTGTGACTAGCATGCTTGGCCCAGTCACATCCGAACAGCACACTGTGACTAGCATGCTTGGCCCAGTCACATCCGAACAGCACACTGTGACTAGCATGCTTGGCCCAGTCACATCCGAACAGCACGTGCTGCCACCACTAGCATGCTTGGCCCAGTCACATCCGAACAGCACGTGCTGCCACCACTAGCATGCTTGGCCCAGTCACATCCGAACAGCACGTGCTGCCACCACTAGCATGCTTGGCCCAGTCACATCCGAACAGCACGTGCTGCCACCACTAGCATGCTTGGCCCAGTCACATCCGAACAGCACGTGCTGCCACCACTAGTGCAGGGTGAGGGTGAAATGCTAGGGGGGTTGTTTCTTTATGACAGATCACACAGCTGGCAACTGATGCGTGGTTGACCTTTGCAGCATCTGATGCGTGGTTGACCTTTGCAGCATCTGATGCGTGGTTGACCTTTGCAGCATCTGATGCATGCTTGACCTTTGCAGCATCTGATGCGTGGTTGACCTTTGCAGCATCTGATGCATGCTTGACCTTTGCAGCATCTGATGCATACTTGACCTTTGCAGCATCTGATGCGTGGTTGACCTTTGCAGCATCTGATGCATGCTTGACCTTTGCAGCATCTGATGCGTGCTTGACCTTTGCAGCATCTGATGCATGCTTGACCTTTGCAGCATCTGATGCATGCTTGACCTTTGCAGCATCTGATGCGTGCTTGACCTTTGCAGCATCTGATGCATGCTTGACCTTTGCAGCATCTGATGCATGCTTGACCTTTGCAGCATCTGATGCATGCTTGACCTTTGCAGATCTACCTGTGCTGCTGCCACAAGGAGAAGGGGGCCCAGGAGGAGGAGGTGGTGGTGGTGACCCAGCAGGTGCTGTACCCCAGCATTAAGCCCGAGACCAAAGACCCCCTGGCCATCCAGCCCCCCAACGTGGCCCCCCCATTCCTTCCCAAAGGGGGTACCACCCCCATCCTTGCCCAGCCTGCCCGCATCCGTGCCAAGGGACTGCTGGAGAGGTCAGTCAGTTGTCTGGGCTGTGCTTCATTGTTTATAGGAATGAATGCTGGCTGAGAGTGACAGACTGACTGACCACAAGGGACTGCTGGAGAGGTCAGTCAGTTGTCTGGGCTGTGCTTCATTGTTTATAGGAATGAATGCTGGCTGAGAGTGACAGACTGACTGACCACAAGGGACTGCTGGAGAGGTCAGTCAGTTGTCTGGGCTGTGGTTCATTGTTTATAGGAATGAATGCTGGCTGAGAGTGACAGACTGACTGACCACAAGGGACTGCTGGAGAGGTCAGTCAGTTGTCTGGGCTGTGGTTCATTGTTTATAGGAATGAATGCTGGCTGAGAGTGACAGACTGACTGACCACAAGGGACTGCTGGAGAGGTCAGTCAGTTGTCTGGGCTGTGGTTCATTGTTTATAGGAATGAATGCTGGCTGAGAGTGACAGACTGACTGACCACAAGGGACTGCTGGAGAGGTCAGTCAGTTGTCTGGGCTGTGG
Organism: Theodoxus fluviatilis; assembly: GCA_034096865.1. NCBI lineage: Eukaryota > Metazoa > Mollusca > Gastropoda > Cycloneritida > Neritidae > Theodoxus > Theodoxus fluviatilis. The sequence continues at coordinate 60,166 of JAWQFJ010001676.1, forward strand.
TTCATTGTTTATAGGAATGAATGCTGGCTGAGAGTGACAGACTGACTGACCACAAGGGACTGCTGGAGAGGTCAGTCAGTTGTCTGGGCTGTGGTTCATTGTTAATAGGAATGAATGCTGGCTGAGAGTGACAGACTGACTGACCACAAGGGACTGCTGGAGAGGTCAGTCAGTTGTCTGGGCTGTGGTTCATTGTTAATAGGAATGAATGCTGGCTGAGAGTGACAGACTGACTGACCACAAGGGGCTGCTGGAGAGGTCAGTCAGTTGTCTGGGCTGTGGTTCATTGTTTATAGGAATGAATGCTGGCTGAGAGTGACAGACTGACTGACCACAAGGGGCTGCTGGAGAGGTCAGTCAGTTGTCTGGGCTGTGGTTCATTGTTTATAGGAATGAATGCTGGCTGAGAGTGACAGACTGACTGACCAACTGACTGACCCACCCACTGACCGACCAACCCACCAACTGACTGACCGACCCACCCACCGACCCACCCACTGACCAACCGACCCACCATCTGACTGACTAACCAACTGACAAACCCACAGACTGACTCTCACAGACTTAATTTGAATAATCAATGGATAGATAGGTGGATAGCTTTTGTGGTCATTTGACTGATTGGGGTGCTGTGGATGAAATAATGTCTTTCTCTTTTTTTTACATCTTTTCCCCCCCCCAAATAAGTTGCATTGTAAAAGCAAAAGTTTATGTGTAGTTGGTTTCATTTTACTGATAAGAGAAAGCCAGTGCTTTACGTTTGGTACCAAGTTCTAGAAAATTCTGTAGACACCAAGCGAGTGACGTTGCTCCCTCCCAAAATTCCCCTGTGACTGCCTGTGCAGGCGTGGGTCCAATGCTTCCCTGACACTGGAGCTGAGTCCCTCCCCAGAGCTGAAGCGGTGGAAAGGCACGCCACCCAAGGAAAGGTAGGACTGGATTTGGCTGGAGTGCATGCTTGGCGTGGTAGCGAGCAGTGTGTGGATAGGTATTGTACGATGGGGCAGCAGCAGGCAGCTATGCTCTTTGGTCACTGTTGGGTCATTCTTTAGACCCCAAACAAGGTTTGGTTAGGGTCACATGGGGCAAAAAAAGGCCAGTAGGTTGGCATGAACTTAAATTTTTTTACATATTTTAGATAAGGCCAGATTGAACAGAAATTACCATTTCTCTTTTGCTGAAAACACTTGAATAAATTTAATTTGTGGATTCCCCAAGTGCACATAGGGCAGAGAAGATAGGACAGCATGCACTTTTTTGTTTAGGTTTGACTTTTCTTTCTCTCTTTCTGCTTGAACCCAAAAAAAGAAAGTTTAGTGTTTGCAGAAAAAAGGGTCATTTGGGTTACTGTAACCACATTTTTTTTGCATTATGATTTCAAATGCTTGTCATCAGGTCTAATATAATCTTAAAAAATATGCTCACAAAGTGATCTTTTGTGTGTCCTCTTATGCAGATTGTTGTTATTTTCTGGTCTGAGGTTTTTGATTGGCTTTTGTTTGTTGTTTATGAATGCTGCTGATGGAATTTCTATTTCAGCTCTTCTCTAGAATTCCTTCTCTCAGCTGGACACCGCCTCAGCCGCCGAGATCTCAGAAATGTTGTCAAGAACCCCAGGTCTATCCATGAAGAATTTTGGGTGAGTCATAATACTTTAACCCCAAAAATCAATCTCAAAGTTAAATCTTCATGGTGTATATTATGCCATATAGTAATTTCTTTCATCTTGAATGATTCACCTCCTGAAACATGAACTGAACTCTGATGTTGTTTGCAGGAGATCCCGATGAACCACCCTGAAACATGAACTGAACTCTGATGTTGGTTGCAGGAGATCCCGATGAACCACCCTGAAACATGAACTGAACTCTGATGTTGGTTGCAGGAGATCCCGATGAACCACCCTGAAACATAACTCTGATGTTGTTTGCAGGAGATCCCGATGAACCACCCTGAAACATGAACTGAACTCTGATGGTGTTTGCAGGAGATCCCGATGAACCACCCTGAAACATGAACTGAACTCTGATGTTGTTTGCAGGAGATCCCGATGAACCACCCTGAAAAAGTATCAGTTGCCGGGTCAGGAATGAAAAATCGTTACAAGTCGATCATCCCAAGTAAGGGAGACTACTGTAATTTCTCTTCGCGTTCATCTCTCGAGTCTGTGTGTCTTGGTTCTCTCAGCCCGCTTGTGTTTACTTTTCCTGTGAAGAGACTGACAAATAACAGTGAGGGTTTTGCTTCGCTTTCAAGGTAGTATATGTTAAGAAGCATTTTTAGAGCTGCATGAAATGTTTGACAACCTGCTAAGGTTCATCAGGATGGCTGTTAACTCAAATTTTTTTATTAACGCAGCAGAGTCAGTAATAGCTGCGACACAAAAAATGTTGCTGCAACAGCATTATACTTGGTTTTTTCTCATGACATAAAAGTAGATCAGCGGGGTCATCTGTATATCTGAACCCCTGAGAGTGTATTTTGATGGTTCCACATTGTTTAACCTTCGTTGGCGTTGCTCAGTTTGTTATAAATTTGTGTAGTGAAACAGCATAACTTCATCTGAGGGACACATGATAGGAAATACTTTGATCACATTTGCAAAGTAAATGCTCAAAATTAGGGTAAAACTGTTTTATATGAAGGGTGAGGGATGTGTTTGTTTTTTCCTTTTTTTCCAATCAGCACTTCTCAATTTCTTGACTTTTTTCTCATCATACACACATTTAATTTGCATATTACCCCTCACTTTGCCACAGGTAGAGTTTGAGGTACAGGTATGTCTTAAGTGTAACCAAATATAAAAGTTTCTTTATGAACTTTGCCAAGGAAGTACACTGTAGAATGCACGTTTATGGGTGTTGCTGATTAATTCTAGCATTCCTTTGCAGATGAGCACAGTCGAGTAATACTTCCTGATGATGAAATAGATCCCCTGTCATCATATGTCAATGCAAACTACATAAGGGTAGGTATTACTCTTCTGTGCAGAATGCTGTCGGTGTAACCAGCTGCTCAATGTCTGACTTCTCTCAAGGGTAATGGCGTCATGTAGTGCATGTACTTTTAAAATATCATTGTATATGTGTTTTATATATTTTTGTGTCATGAACACGCAGTGAGCTTTCTGTCATCATGTTCAGTCAGGCACATAGGATGTCTTTCTTCTCACACTGATAACGCGATTCGTAAGAGGCGAATAACTAGGGACACCGTAACTTCATTTGCGTTTACTCTAAACTGTCCTAACTTCTAGTGATTTTCTTGCTTAATGGCCTTACATAGCCTACAAAGGCTGATAGGCCGTAAAACACCATCCATCCATCCATCCATGCATCCATCCATGCATCCATCCATCTCACACTGATATGAAGTGAAGAAAAATGAAAGCTAGACAAATAACCAGTGCTTGCAATTTGTGACTTCACACAGAAGACTGGTTGGTTAGGGCATTGTGGGTCTTTTTGAATTTCATTCCAATTTTTTTTTCATGATTTTCACATTGACTAGATATTTGCATTATCATTGCCTGAATTAGTCTGCTGTAAAGGATGTATTAAATTATTTCATAACCTGTATGATGTTGATAACAAATTCTCAGATTTAGTTATAATTGCTTCCATTACTTGATGTGTATAGTTTGATTTCTGGTTGTTGGGTACTCGGCATTTGCGAAGTCCTGTTCTCCATGCATTTGTGGGGCTATTGATATAAGCCTTGATGTGGCGAACATGTTTCTTGCCTGTGTAGTTTGCACAGGTAGAAGTACAAAGCTTGATGTATTCAATGAATTAACGTTGTTTTCTGTGCATTTGCAAGGGAATAAGTGTTAGTCGATGTATTCAATGAATGAACGTTGTTTTCTGTGCATTTGCAAGGGAACAATTGCAAGTCTTGATGTATTCAATGAATGAACGTTGTTTTCTGTGCATTTGCAAGGGAACAATTGCAAGTCTTGATGTATTCAATAAATGATCGTTGTTTTGTGTGCATTTGCAAGGGAACAATTGCAAGTCTTGATGTATTCAGTGAAGGAGCGTTGTTTTGTGTGCATTTGCAAGGGAACAATTGCAAGTCTTGATGTATTCAGTGAAGGAGCGTTGTTTTGTGTGCATTTGCAAGGGAACAATTGCAAGTCTTGATGTATTCAGTGAAGGAGCGTTGTTTTGTGTGCATTTGCAAGGGAACAGTTGCAAGTCTTGATGTATGCAATGAATGAACGTTGTTTTGTGTGCATTTGCAATGGAACAATTGCAAGTCTTGATGTATTCAGTGAAGGAGCGTTGTTTTGTGTGCATTTGCAAGGGAACAATTGCAAGTCTTGATGTATTCAGTGAAGGAGCGTTGTTTTGTGTGCATTTGCAAGGGAACAATTGCAAGTCTTGATGTATTCAGTGAAGGAGCGTTGTTTTGTGTGCATTTGCAAGGGAACAATTGCAAGTCTTGATGTATTCAGTGAAGGAGCGTTGTTTTGTGTGCATTTGCAAGGGAACAATTGCAAGTCTTGATGTATTCAGTGAAGGAGCGTTGTTTTGTGTGCATTTGCAAGGGAACAGTTGCAAGTCTTGATGTATGCAATGAATGAACGTTGTTTTTTGTGCATTTGCAAGGGAAAAATTCAAGAAGTGCAAGTCATGATATATTCAATAAATGATCGTTGTTTGTGTGCATTTGCAAGGGAACAGTTGCAAGTCTTGATGTATTCAGTGAAGGAGCGTTGTTTTGTGTGCATTTGCAAGGGAACAATTGCAAGTCTTGATGTATTCAGTGAAGGAGCGTTGTTTTGTGTGCATTTGCAAGGGAACAATTGCAAGTCTTGATGTATTCAGTGAAGGAACATTGTTTTGTGTGCATTTGCAAGGGAACAATTGCAAGTCTTGATGTATTCAGTGAAGGAGCGTTGTTTTGTGTGCATTTGCAAGGGAACAATTGCAAGTCTTGATGTATTCAGTGAAGGAGCGTTGTTTTGTGTGCATTTGCAAGGGAACAATTGCAAGTCTTGATGTATTCAGTGAAGGAGCGTTGTTTTGTGTGCATTTGCAAGGGAACAATTGCAAGTCTTGATGTATTCAGTGAAGGAGCGTTGTTTTGTGTGCATTTGCAAGTGAAGGGGTGCAAGTCTTGATGTATTCAGTGAAGGAGCGTTGTTTTGTGTGCATTTGCAAGTGAAGGGGTGCACGTCTTTATTAAGAAACGCACCTTGTTTCCTGTTTACTTCCAGGGTTATGAGTGCGAGTCCAAGGCATACATCGCCACTCAGGGCCCCATGTCACACACCATTGTGGACTTCTGGCGCCTGGTGTGGCACGAGAAAACTCCCATCATCGTCATGATCACCAAACTCACAGAGAAGGACAAGGTTAGAGAGATGTCTCTTGATTTTTCCCTTGTGTGTGTGTGTGTGTGTGTGTGTGTGTGTGTGTGTGTGTGTGTGTGTGTGTTTTGTTTAGAGAGAGGACAATTTGCCCCCTATTCACTTGTCTTAAAGCTTTTGGAGAGTTCATAATATGCTGCCGATGAGCATTACCGTTTACGTATAACCGATATTTGTTTTGCTATTTGGTTCATTCTGTGCAGTGTAATTTGACATTGAAAAGAATGTCATCTTAGATTAGGCTATGATTTCTCAGTGTCTGTTTTTCTGTATTTGTATTAATTTATACCTGTGAAAATAAATGTTATCAAATCATTCATATTGCAGTTATTTTGTGCTGTTGTGATGTTAATTTAATCTTTTATATCTTAAAAGTAACAGTAGTTCATTAACAGCCATTTTCTGACTGCACTTACTCAAATGCTCTTGTTGCTGTGCTGATTTTGTTTTTGTCTTTTTATCAACCTCTCTCTGTGCCTGTTACAAATTTGGCTGCATGGGTTATGGTTGTTCTGCAGCCCAAGTGTGAGAACTACCTACCCGAGTCTAGGGCCGGGGTGTATGGAGACATTGAGGTGACTGTGGAGAGCATCACAGAGAAAGAGGGCTACACTGTGCGATACTTAACACTGAGGGTAAGGACCACACTGAATTGCTACTGACATGTTTTGCTGCCTTGTATCAAACTAGTTTTGTCCTTCTGAGATATGGTTTCCTTTTCTCATTGAGGTTGCTTACTAGTTAGCTCTCAAACGCCAGTGTAGAATGGGTTGGTGGAGGTTGTTGCAGACATTGCAAGAGAAACAAGCTGTCTCTATTTCTCTGATCTAGACATTTTTGGGTGTTGGTACACAGTGAAACTCCGCAAACCTCTCAGGTGCACAATAAGCCATGTAGAGTCATGAGTGGACTTGCACCGTGGACTCTGAGACACATCTCAATTTTAATTATGTTGCGATTTGAATGAATTATTGATGTGTTCCACATAGAGTTATGAGAAATCAGTACATACTGTTATTTGGTTATGGTTTCTTACAGAATGTCAGCAGTTCTACAAATGAGTGTGTGAACTGAAGAAAAAATGGCAGACATCATTGATTAGCATAAGGGTGAAGAGTGACGGTTGAAGGCAAGGAATGTTCCCATTGGCTGATGGGCAGAAGTATTTCACTTGAAATACTGGGAGAATAGAACCAGTCCTAAACCATGGAATAATTTCTGGCGACTCAAAAATCCACTGAAATATCTGCTTGCACACAAGGTGGCATATATATCATGATCTGTTGCATACGTGTGTCATTATGGCCTTTACAGACACTAGCTGTTTCATGGAAGCAGCATAAAAAATTGAGGTCTGCCACTGAGTCAGTAGAGGGTCCCTCATGTCTGTTCTTGCCTTGCATGCTGCAGAGCCTGGGAGAGGTGCACGAGCTGATGCACTACTGGTACACAGCCTGGCCCGACCACAAGCCCCCGTCCTCCCCTCGCATGCTGCTCAACCTGGTCAAGGATGTGGAGCGAAGCCGATACGGCTCTGACCACATCACACCCAAGGGGCCTGTCTTTGTTCATTGCAGGTAGGGTGCCAGTGATGAGAGTGAGTGAATGAATGGATAGATCAATGAATGAATGAATGAAAATGATGGAAGAAGAAACAACATATTTACTGCCCAAAACAATGTGCATTTTGTTTCCATGGAAGACTGCATACAATAAGAAACGAGAAATTAGATTGATTTCTCTAAGAAGAATTTGTTTCTACACCTCTACCTAGCCTCTATGCAGCTGAAAAAGACTGTTCTCTGTTCCTCTGATCTTTGTTTGTGGGTGATTATTGTTGGGAGACAAGTTACAAGCAACTCTCTGACTTAGGAACTGTGAATTGAAGAACTTTAGCAGTAGGTAGCATATAAGTTCCTGGAGCCATCAGCTCATCGTTCCCTTGAAAGTCTTTGCCAGACATGCTTGACCCATTCAGTGCCATGAGTTTTGCTTGTTTGTTGGTTTTTTTGGGTGGAGGGGGTGGGGGGAGGGATAGGGTGTTGATCATGAAATGTTCACACAAGTTCTTTTGCAATGAAATGAATAAAATCCACATTTACATCGAAGCTGAATTGAAGGAATGTGGTAATCAGATGAGCTTTTTTCTTCTCCTTCCAGTGCTGGCATCGGAAGAACAGGCTGCTTTGTTGCCATCAGCATCGGCATGCGTCAGCTGGCCGAGGAGCACTCGGTGGACATCCTGGGCATTGTGTGTGGCATGCGACTGGACAGGTAAAGCTCCACTGGCTTGATGGTGCTGGACTGCAGTTCCTACTACAGGGCTGAAATGTGTCTGTGCCACGGAAATGAATTTGTTTAGTAGAGCATATTTTTTGGACCACAAGGCGAATTCCCCCCCCGAGCAACCCCTGCACCTTGTACAATGGAAGTGCCTAATTGTGGCCAAAATACTCATGCTCGAGACAAAATCATTTTGTTTACCTCATGCTGCTTGTAATCTGTTGAAATTGTGTACGTTTTATCATGTGTTTTAACGATCACAAGCTCTAACCAATTAATTTTCATATGTGGATAAAAAGATCTGTCTGTCCGTCCGCCCACCCATCCGTGTCTGTCCATCCGTCCGTCCATCCGTCTGTCCGTCTGTGTGTCTGTCTGTCAGCCTGCAATATATTTCTGTTGGTGACAGTCGGTAGCACATGTGCTGTTTTCATTAAGGACACACAAAATGTGCCTTACACCTGACTGAAATAGGTGGGGTGTGTGTGTGTGTGTGTGTGTGTGTGTGTGTGTGTGTGTGTGTGTATATGTTGAAAAGAGGGGGTAGACCTTTTACAAAGAAGCTACTCAGTTCTCCCTCCTCAGCTGGCATCCCTGGCTGCTGGGATTTGTTGGACTTATTCCAGTAGCTCACACAAAATAAATATATATTAAAATACTATAAACCCCTACCCTGGTAGTGGTGTCGTGTGCTGCAAGGTCAAGAAAGGGCGAAGCCCACTAGTTTTGTTTTTTTAATATTACATTAGAAATTAAGTATCATAATTTCTCAAAAACAATTACATGGATTTAGACTTTGTTCACTTGTGAGTATTTCTGATATAGGTGTTGCTGTATTTTGTTGGATGGGTAGGAGGGTATGTACCTAAGAAAAGGATGGGTGTCATGTCCTTGCATTTAAAACTTTTTTTGTTGTTGTTCGGGCATTGCAGATGGCCTGAATAGCCCAATTATGCTGTCAGGGTAAGGGTATTTGGTAATTATGTAGAGAGCTCTTGCAATTTTTCACTTAGTTACATCATTGCTTGAATACTTGATTGAGGTAATTTTAAACATGTTTATTCTGAGAGTTGTCGGGCCTTACACACCATTGCATTGTGTGTTGCAGGGGA
>JAWQFJ010001677.1:0-22500 GCA_034096865.1 Theodoxus fluviatilis
CTCCTCCTTCATCCTCTCCCTTAGGCCGTCTGCCGCCCCATCCAGGTCCGCGCCACTCCTGCGAGCGTGGCTGACTTTGCTTCTTTGCCTGACCATAACACGCGGTAGCTCCTGGGCGTCATCCTGGGAGCATCCTGCTGGCCGTCCTCCTCGCTGCTCCTCCTACCTGCTCCTAGAGCGTTTCCGTCCTCCTGAGCTCCTCTCCTGCTCCTGCGCTAGGCTCCCTACCTCCTGGACCTCCTGCCTTGCGTCACTGCTCCTCCTCCATGCTCCTCCCTCCTCCTCCTGCTCGTGCTCCCTCCTCCTCCCTCATCTCCTCGGTGGACGGGACTCCTTCCTGCGGGTCCTGCGCCACTCCTCTCTACCCCTCCCCTCTCCCTCCTCGCCCTCCTCCGGTCGTCGGTCGCGTCTCCTTCCTTCGTTCTCCTTCTTCCGTCCTATCTTCCCTTCCCACTTCTTCTCCTTCCTCTTTCCGGTGGCTCCTCCTTGCTCCCTCCTTGCCTCCTGCGGCCTCCTCGCTCCTGCTCCTCCTCGTCCACACATTGGAAGGAGTCCCCTCCTGTCACTCGTCACTCCCTCCATCCTGCTTCTCCTCCTCCTTTCTGCTTCCTCCTCGGGGTGCCTTCCGTCACTCCTCCCTCCGCCTCGTCCCATAGCCTCCTTTTCTCCGCCTTCGGTCCCTGCCTCCAGTCCAGGTCCTCCTCCTCCTCTCTCCTCCTCCTCCCTCCTCCGTCACTGGCGTCGTGTCTCCTCCTTAATGCCTCCTCCTCCTACTCCTCCTCGTCTTCCTCCTCCTCGTTCTCCTCCTCCTCCTCCTCCTTCTCCTCCTCGTCTTGAACCTCCTCGTCCTCAACCTCCTCGTCCTCGTTGTCGTCTTGAACCTCCTCGTCCTCGTTGTCGTCTTGAACCTCCTCGTCCTCCACCTCCACTTCCCCGTCCTCGTCCCTGGCACTCGTGCCTGCTTGCCGCCTCGTCCGTCACTGGCCTCCATACTTTTTACCCTCCTCTTGTCTGCCAGGGTGAGGAGGTGGCGCTGCAGCCTGACAGTGAATCGTATCTGTCTGGCGCTGCTTTTTCCTCGGGTAAGAGAGGGATTAAACAAGTGGTCCAGTGAGCAGGGGATAAATGGCAAGTTCGAGGCCCAGACGTGGCTGATAGCTTATTTGTTTACTTATTGCCTCTTATGCCCAGACAGCTGCATATGTTGACATGCCCAATCCAGCTTAAGGACGGTCTTAACCGACCGAGCGTGATTCGAGCGAATCAACAGAGCTCACCGACACTTGTTCGGGGTCGCACCGTTCGGCGAGCTGCGTTCTACTTGTTTCTCTCTTCGCCGCACAGGAGAGATTTTGTCCTCCTCAGGCAATGAGATGCGAGCTCCCGACGCGTGCTCTGCGAGCCAGGATTCGGGGGGGCGAATCGGCTCGGGTAGGACCCAAATCATTTTCTCCGCCAGCGCCCGAGTTCGCACTGGTTCAGAGATACGAAAACGTTCGGGGGGCCGAGCATTTTGGCTCTGGCGAAAGCTGTTCTGCTCGTTCGGCGAGTCATCGTTCGGAATCGAGGTTAAGCGCCTGTTGCATGGTGATAAGTCCTGTCAGGAATAACTTCTCTCAGGACATGCAGGATCAAAAATTCAGGCCTCTGTGATCTCAAGGCCATTGCTTTGTTCACTGATTGTACACTTCCCTGACTGCCATCAGATAAATGTTTTTGTATTTATGTTGCATGTGTCGCTAATCTGTTAAGAAGATATAGAGTTTAACATAAATCATGTTGTTTTATGGTATTGAGCTTATTTGTTTGACATTTTGAGGAGCCACATGATCAATAGTTTGTGCACAGAAGAGTGTAAGACTTACTTGGCCCTTTTTATGTGGTTGTTTTTAAAACTATATATTATTATTAAATCTATACTATGTTGTTCAAATCGCATTCAAGTAAAGGACTTAAAATAATGAAGAAGCACACCAAGTGGATATCATAAGAAAGGAAAATGAAATAGAGATTAAAAAAAATGGGGGGGGGGGGGGGAATGTTTGAGGCATTTAAAAAGGCTTTTCAAGAGACGCGAAAACGTTTCAGACAGCAATATAAATTGTTAGAGTTGATTACCTTATTGTCCTCTGACAGCAATTACAATTTTAATTTTAGTCTGAATTGCGAAGGATGATTGACAAATACAGGAAAGAATATTTTAAAAAGCTGAGGCCTACCCTATTGCTGGGATCATCATTCTGCTCTCTTCACTGAATCTGAGGAGAACTGGCATCTGCTCGTGGTCGTCTTTTCCAGATTCTTAGTCCATAGTAGCACAATTGGAGAGATGCCTGAAGAGCCATCACCAGTAATGTCCTATGTCATTGAAACTGGCCAATGTAGCAGCAGATGGCATTGTAGTCTCTTGCGGCTGCATGCCCGATGACGAGCCTTTTTCACAAAAGAAAGTCCAATCCTCACAAGTTCATATGTGCAGGAATGTGGTGTCTTAAAACTTGCCTCTAGACACTTGGTGTATGAACTCCTTGGCCTCACTGGTGACAAGGGGCTCTTCGTCCGTGAAACCAAGCTCCTCTTCACATTTGCTTTCCAGCCAGCCTGCAACATAAGCTGCACTGCTCTCCTCACTTGCTGTCAGTGTCACTTCTGCTGTGCAGATCTCCATGTAGGCTGCATCCTCAAAGTCAACACTAATACCTAGGCAGGTGTGCTCTTTTGGAGCAGACTCGACTTCAATAGACTCCAGAAAAGAAGCTGCATGTTTGGCGAGTCGTTTTTGGCTTGCAGAAAACACATCTCTAGATGTCATGAAGCAGTTTGCCCCGGTTGTCTGTGTAAAGCATTTTATCCGTGATGCTCCCTGCCCTGACTTTGCCTGCTTGAAAATCATCAAGAAAGTATCCAGGGAAGTTGAATCTTTTTCTTGGACAGCACGATGTGGGTCATTCAGACGCTGATCTTGTCCTTTTCCGGATACATTGACAGTTTTCCACCAGTTGAGGACTGTTTCAATGAAGCTAGCCGTCTGACTGCATCCTCTCAACCTCAATGCGGCAACCACTTTGTCATTGAAAACTCTCAAAACATGTTTCACATTTTGAAGCTGAAGCTTTGAAGGGCAAACAGCAGACTGTGTGAGTGGGGTTGTCTTTAGGATGTTGTCTCTCTCTCTTCTTTGTACAGCTGCACAACGTCTTCAAAAGATGCTGTTGCATCACCATCAAGGGTTATTTGTTTGGTCTTTTCAGTAATCCAATTGTTGCGAACGCACTTGAGGAGATGAACTGTATCGAATAAGAGGAACCAGGTACGCTCTTCATTCAGTGGATGCTTGGCTATGGCAGTTGTCTCTGATTGTCTTTCGAACAGATTGCAAAACTGTTGATTGACCTTGTGGTTGTCTGTTATGGACCCTAAAACATGACCACCTGCTTTCTCTACACGAGCTGCTGCCTCCAGCACAATGCCATACTGGTATTCCGCTGTCAGCCTGTGCACGGGTGTCACAGAAATCATGACGCTAGGTCCCCTGTGTAGCGCCTTCATCATTACACAGAGCATGGACGTTGCTTTGCTGTTCTCATCATTTTTTGCCATGCCACTCAAAACACCACCAGCAAAAGCAACAGTTGGCCTAATTTTCACTTCGTCGACAAGCAAGAAAACATTCTTTTGCTGGTCGATCTTAACTTTTTCAAACGTTCCTTTCAACACGGTGTCAGTGTCAACTGATGAAACAACAGATTGCAGCTTACGCTTACTGGGCAGCACAAGATACTCTCTTAGCAGTTCATAGTTGCAGTGGGGGAATGACTCAATGGCAAAACAATAATCATTCACAGAGTACTGCTTCTCAATCAAAAGCTGCAGCTGATGTGTAAGAAATGACAGTTTCTGGGCATTCTTATTATCTCTACAGCACTCAGACTCAGATGAATGAGAACGCAAAATATCTACAACTTTTCTGGTCACAGAATCACAGTGGGGTTCAAAGTTGACAGCTATATGAACTGCTTCAAGAAACTGACTGTTTGAATTCATGCCATTATTAGGATGCAGAATTTTCCCTAAGGGCACTCTTATTCCACTCTTAAATGCAATGAGAGTAACTACACAAGTGAGTGTCTTTTTGTTTTCCACAATGATGGAGACCTCTGATTCGCTGAAATCATCGTTCATGAAGACACACACAAGCCGATCGTTTGTTCTATTGATGATGACATTTGTGTACTTTTTCCTCAATTCTGACTCTGGCCTGAAACTTGAAAAGTCTTTGATAGCATCCTTTTCCCTCCAGAAGGCTAGCTGTCTGTCCTCAGCATTCGTTGTACGAGGTGGGGGTTTTGGGGTCGGCAGACATGATTTGAGAACATCAAATTCGGTTGGGGGATCAACAGGCCGTGCTTTTGTTCCAATCCCTTTTGTAGCATAACCTTTTCTCCAATGGCGTTCACAGATGCGATATGTTTCTGGATTGATCACAAAGTGTTCGCGTGGAGGGATTGCTTCAATCCATCTCTGTCTTTCTAATGAGGCTGCTGGAAGTTTGAACAAACGACACTTGTTCGCCTTGTTGTAGTTTCCTTTACAGTTCACCACACCACACTTGTTCACCATTTAAACAACAAAACAGAAAGTCACTTTGCAAAGATTAAAAACATTACTCACACGTGTACTTCTACTGAAATTTTGAATGAAAACAGGAAGAACAGTGCACGCATCCGGTTTGTCAGCGTGCGCTAAAGAAAATAGTGCAGGCTTTCTACATTTTCTTATTCGTCTAAATTACTTTATATGTGATAATTCATCATTTAATTGTCTTTAATATGATATAAACAGTATATCTAATGCATGCTACGTGTCGGATCTTTTGAAAACAGATCGTCTCTATCGACACATAGAGAGAAGTATCCCTACATGAAATTAGTGCGCGCTAAAAATAGCACAGCTCGCAGCATGCGCTAACTGCGTATGGCCTTCGAGATCAGTGGCTGGGTTTACGCTATGCGAGTACTGGTAGAAGGAGTACTTGGTCACTGTACAAACCATCAACATTGATGCGTACATTTGTTCCAGGAGACCTCACATTTTTAAAACTTAGGTGTTACTTCAAAGTTCTTGAACTTTTTAAAGACATTACTGATTACTCCCTCATTTCAATAACATTGGATCATTCTGGATGTGTAAGGTGGCCACCATTAATATTATGGTATAATTATTACGTAAACAAGGATTCACACGATGGTGATGTCGACAATCTCGTGATGTCGTCGCTTGTATCTCATCGTCAATAGTAGCATCAGTAGTGTGGTCAAGAGCGTTTTTTGTGGTGTCGTCTGTCGCGTCGTTTCTGTTTTCGTCAGCGGGGTCGTCAGCGCAGTCGGCAGTAGTGTTGTGGGTGACGACATCACCAGTGTCAGCAGGGGCGTATCGCGGCGTCGTCAGTGTCATCGTCATTATCATGTCGTTGTGAATGTCGTCGTCAGTGTGTCACTGTCAGCGTCATCGTCGGTACCATTGTTAGCGTCAACATCATTGTCATCGTGAATGTCATCGTTTGCGTCATTGCCGATATCATCGCCAATGTCATCGTCATCGTTATCGTCAGCGGTATCGTCTAAGCCCATGGCGGTGACATCATCGGTCTTTATCAATAGTTTTTTTCGTTAGCAGCATTATCTTTAGTTTTATCACTGTCGTCAACAATGTAATAGTCTTGATACCGTCGTCAGCCCTGTTGTCAGTGTTACTTTCGCTATCGTAAGTTACTTTCTTTCCTGTCAGTGTTACCCTTGCTGATGTGAGTTACACGTAAGTGTTACTGCCATTACTAATTACATTGCTTCTTCTGTCAGCAGCATCGTACATTATGCATCACGACCATCACAGTCAGCAACACACTCAAAGTTCTCACCACCGCTGTCAGCAAGCATCATAACAGGTGTTACTCCCATCACAGTCTTCACTTTCGTCAGGATAATTACAGGTGTTACTCCCACCACAGTCTTCACTTTCGTCAGGATCACTACAGGTGCTACTCCCAATACAGTCTTTGCTACTGTCAGCATCATTACAGGTGTTACTCCCATCACAGTCTTCGCTACTGTCAGCATCATTACAGGTGTTACTCCCATCACAGTCTTCGCCACTGTCAGCATCATTACAAGTGTTACTCCCATCACAGTCTTCACTTTCGTCAGGATAATTACAGGTGTTACTCCCATCACAATCTTCACTTTCGTCAGGATCACTACAGGTGTTACTTCCAGCACATTCTTTGCTACTGTCAGCATAACTACAGGCGTTACTCCCATCACAGTCTTTGCTACTGTCAGCGTGGATGCTACTGTCAGCATCATTACATGTGTTACTCCCATCATAGTCTTTGCTATTGTCAGTATCATTATAGGTGTTACTCCCATCACAGCCTTCACTTTCGTCAGGATAATCACAGATGTTACTCCCATCACAGTCTTCACTACTGTTAGCACCATTACAGGTGTTACTCCCATCACAGTCCTCGCTACTGTCAGCATCATTACATGTGTTACTCCCATCACAGTCCTCGCTACTGTCAGCATCATTACATGTGTTACTCCCATCACAATCTTCACTATTGCCAGCATCATTTCAGGTGTTACTCCCATTACAGTCTTTACTATTGACATAATTACAGGTGTTACTCCTATTACAGCTTCACTCTCGTTAGGATCAATAAAGGTGTTACTCCAGTCAGTCAGCATTGATGGTATACATCAAAAACACTGAATATTATGGTATGATTATTACGTAAACAAGGGTTCACACGATGGTGATGTCGACAATATGGATGGTTACGCTGATGTTGCTGACAATGATATTGGCACGGTGACTAATCTTACTTACGGTGTCAATATCATTGTCAGCACCATCAGCGTCGACATCGATGGCTGTGACGATGAAGCCTGTGTCATTCCAGGTGGCCAAGTCTTTAACAGTGCTGCTGTGGCACCTGGCACGGCATCCAGAGAAGCAGGAGACGCTGTATGAAGAGCTACAGACTCTCGCTCCCCCCTCCCAGCCCCTCTCCCCCCAGGTGCTGGGCCACCTGCCCTACCTGAAGGCCTGCCTCAAGGAGTCGCACAGGTGAGTGCTGTTCTGCCTCTCACCGTCGTTGAGATTTCACCTACTGAATCCTACTGAGCCTTATGTGTCCCGAGTTATGTAAAGGCCTGTTTTAATGAGCGACTTTTTTGGAAATTATCTCCCTTGCCGCCGCTTGGCGGCGCGTCGGCTCCAAGGGGCTTGGTTGGTACACAGTGACAAGTTCTTTCGCTTAGATTAGACCTGAGTGTTCGAGGTTTTTTTATTGTTTTCTTGCTGTCGCTTTCAAATCTGTTCACAGTACTAGGCTGGCTGGTTTACTTAGATGTGATTTTTTTTAATGCGTGCTAGCTGATATTAGGTTTAGAGCTTGAATTTTCGATATTACACAAGTTCTTTTTCGCTTACAACTCCAGTGTTCGAACCAATGAAAACCACGGAAAGAGATGGCCGTTTCGTTCCTTGCATCTCATTGGCCAGCTTGTCATGAGGTCAGCCCGTGATCACGCGCTGACCTTATGACAGTTGTAAGCGAAAAAGCGAGTTGTAAGCGTAGATGTGATTTTTTTAATGCGTGCTAACTGATATTAGATTTAGAGCTTGAATTTTCAATGATATTACGCTTGACGTCTTGTCTAGCGCGTTTAAGCGGTCGTCTGCAATCGTTTGCAGCTAGCAGGAGCACTATTCGAAACCGGTGCAAGGAAAACGACGACGGCACTGTGTAGAACGATTACCTGCTAACACTGGCTTGAACTGGCATCTGCGTGGAGATCTCTCCAGGGCATGAAGTTGGCGCCGATGCCTGATGCTCTGTGTGTGTGTGTGTGTGTGTGTGTGTGTGTGTGTGTGTGTGTGGTGTGTGTGTGTGTGTGTGTGTGTGTGTGTGTGTGTGTGTGTGTGTGTGTGTGTGTGTGTGTGTTGTGTGTGTGTGTGTGTGTGTGTGTGTGTGTGTGTGTATGGTGGTGTGTGTGTGTGTTGGTGTGCGAATGTGTGTGTGTGTGTGTGTGTGTGTGTGTGTGTGTGGTGTGTGTGTGGTGTGTGTTGGTGTGTGTGTGTGTGTGTGTGTGTGTGTGTGTGTTGTGTGTGTGTGTGTGGTGTGTGTTGGTGTGTGTGTGTGTGTGGTGGTGTGTGTGTGTGTGTGTGTGTGTGTGTGTGTGTGTTGTGGTGCCAGTAAGCAATTAACCAAGTGGCCCGATTGTCAGAAGTAGAGCAGAGCGCTGTCCGAGACTCAGTATGGTCGACAAGTTTATGCATAGAGACGATACCTCCACTTCCAGTGTTGTCCAAAGTCGAAGATTTGCTATTATTCTTTTTAAAGATGCTGTCGACTTCGTTTGACTGATGACCCTGTGGGGAAAACTTGTATTTTTATTTGCATGCTGCACTGATTATTTGTTTTCCTAGTCGTCTATATTCCAACTTCCATTCCCCTATGCCAGCATGTGTACCCGACCCGTGTGTTTCCTGGTCTCTTACTGCTTCCATCCTACAGGAAGTCGGGGGTGAGAATACACCCACCGTATCTTCCTTCGCGATTTGTAAGAGGAAAATCTCCCGGGGAGAAATGCTTACTCGATTTTCTGTCACCCAAACCAGCTGTAGTGGTTTTCTGTATTAATGACCTTACAGAGGCTACAAAAACTGATAGTCTCTACTTTCTTTCTTCCTTCCTTCTTTCCTTCCATCCATCCATCCATCCATCCCTCCATCCGTTCCTTCATTCATTTGTTCGTTTGTTTTTTCATCCGTTCATTCGTTTATTCATTCATTCGTATGTTTGTTCGTTCATTCATTCATTCATTCATTTGTTTGTTCATTCATTCATTTGTTTGTTCATTCATTCATTCGTTCGTTTGTTCATACCCTGTTTTCAGACTTGTGATGCCCAGCCCCCTGGGTCCCTATCGCGTGTTGGAGTCAGATATGGTCCTGGACAACTACCTCATCCCGGCTGGGGTAAGTCAGTCCCCGAGCACTGCAGGGATCTACATCTATATCCACATCACGTGCTGTCAGAAGACTGGGATTTTCTTTGCTTTTTCTCCCTCGTGTGTCTAAATCCTTCTATGTGTAATTCTGTGGTTTTGGACGGAACTTCCATGGAAGAAATCAAAACTGAACATCACAGACTGAAATTGGTTGATCAGCCGATGTGACTTTGAGAACTTTTGAAGAACAGCAGCAGCAGCAGCAGCAGCAGCAACAACAACAAAGACAAAAACATGGCTTCAAAACTAAACTGTCATGAGTACCAATGAGCCAGATGTAATTTGACATCATTTGCAGGACGTGGATCTATTCCCCAGTTTAATAAGGAGCGTTTTTGGCATGTAATAATGATTTCATTATCAAAGACAGTTTTATTGTTGCTGAGGAGAAATCAGCGCAGTAATGTGAAATACATTTCCGTGTCAGCTTTTCCTCCATCTTTAATTATAATATGGGGAAAACGCTTTTTCTCCACCATTCTCACTGCCTGGCTCTGTTCTGCAGACGACGATTCACTTCGGCAACAACGTCATGGGACATATCCCGGACTACTTCGACAGACCGGAAGTCTTCCTCCCCGAACGCTGGCTGAACAAGACCGGAAGTGACGCCAAGACGACTGCGATGGCGTACTCGGTACTTCCGTTTGGCGTCGGGCCGCGCAACTGCGTGGGTCGCCGTTTTGCCGAGCTGCAGATCTACGTGGCAGTCATCAAGGTCAGATGTCATGTATGCCCTAGTGTGACGTGTCAATGGTGGTGGGGATCGTGATGGTGGTGATGACGATGATGATGAAGGTGGAGGTGGAGATGGTGGTGATGTTAATGGTGATAGCAGTGATGGTGAGGGTTGTGCTGGTGCAGATGGTGATGTGAGGTGGTGTTACTGGCGATAGTGATGGGGATGATGGTGGTGGTGATGTTAATGGTGATTGGAGTGATGGTGATGTTGGCGGTGGTGATGTAGGTGGTGGTGCAGATGGTGATGGTGTGGTGATGCATGATACTGACAATGGTATTGGTGATAATGATGGTGGTGGTGGTGGTGGTGGTGACAGTAATAGTAATGGTGGTCCACGTATCTGATTTACAGATTCCTCTGACATTTTGAACAGTTAAGCATACTCTCCGAGAGTTCTTTTAGCCATTTTATTCATCACCAACATTTCTCTTTCCACAGATACTGCAGCGCTTCAGGCTGAGCCTGCAGAACCCCAAGGAAGAGCTTGAGATCGTGTACAGAGTCATCGGCTGTCCCAAGGACCCCGTGAAGATCAACTTCGAGAGGAGAAGATAAAATCAAGGACTGGTTGCTGGAGAAGGAGAGAAGAAAGGAGATCAGCCATCCATGAGCGGCAACTTTGAAAATGGGGGTCGCCATGATGGTGAAGTGAAAGGGAAGTAAGACCTGCTGGGACCCCCAACCATCTAGACTCGAAGGTCTTAAACTGGGAGTCTTGGTTAGGGGATGAAAGACCTATTCACACAGATCTGTTCACGGTGATCATTCTTCAGCAGCGGGAGAAAACAAGAAAAGGATTGCTGGATAAAACTGGATTGAGTCCCAAACACGTGACTTCCCAGCAGGCCCCTCCATGAGCAGATAAACAAAATGGAAGAAATAGAAAGACTCGAATCCTTCTTTTCGATCTACGGTATTTCAACATTCGTCTTGAATTGGGACTTGAACAAGTAATGAAGCATTGCCTTTTTACTGTTCACCATTACTTTTCATTTAACCTCCTTTGACACAATTCAGTATATTCCAAAGAGGTTAGAACGACGTGCGAATTCTTCTCTTGTACATCACTGACAGCTTCGATGAGATGCAAATTCAGTTTTCCTCGCGGACCCACACCCGTCATTCCGCTACCAACATTGCAACCTAGAGGAGCACCTGGCGTTGCAAGGATTCAGTGTAGCATCACAGAGCTATTTGCTCAGTCTGTTTCCTCTCTTCAGTTGGGAGTAAAATGGCGTACGGCGATGATGGCCGTTGTCTCCTGGTTCAAGGATGACGGGGCCCATGTTTATCCCAATGAACTCGAGAATGGCTCGGGATGCCCAGTTTGGAGCGCCAGGGTGGAAGGCAGGTGGGACTCTGGAACTTCCTAGCCGTCACAGGGAACGCCGCAGCTCTGAGGCACGTTGCTTAACCTACCGCGTTGGGGATACACGCCGATTGGCCTAAATTCGTTTCGCCTAATGTTGCGTTTCGCCTAATGTTGCGTTTCGCCTACTGTTGCGTTTCGCCTAATGTTGCGTTTCGCCTAATGTTGCGTTTCGCCTAATGTTTCATTACTCATGATCCTCCCTCAACGTTTCAAAGTAGAGAGCAGATTTGAAGCCCGGATGTGGAGATCCGCAACCAGTGCTACTATTTTTCTTCCGAAATGTTGGACTGTGCCAATCATTCAGACACTCAGCATGATTCCGGTTGATATAGGTAGGTGAGATTATTACGGACCGGCCAACAGGGCCTCGGGTTAGCCTAGCCCGCACAATGAAAATAAACAATAAAAAACACCAACACCAGCACAGATATATAAATGAGTGTATTCGCCACTATCACTCAACAGCCCCGGCCCACACCAGGGCTCACAGGAGTTAACGTGCGGGCCCCCGCCGACAATCTGTCTACACGTGCTCAAGTGGCCCCCGCCGACAGTCTCCACACCGGCCCCCGCCAGTAGAACTCCGAGCCTCCGTTCGGGTTTCACCGACTCGTTACCATGCCGAAGAACCCTGAAAACAACCCAAACTAACACATCCGTTCCTTCACTATCAATCATCATACATCCACGGTATTTACAATGTAGAATGATAACGGATAAAATCACCACTCACCCTTATCCCTGGGGTTCATTCGCTCGGGTGTCGTACACCGCTTTCACTCGGCAAACATACAATCAATCGGATCATCCGCTCACACTTGAACACTCCTCAGTCACTACGTCACCACTCATGAGTCATGCTAAAAGTAATCACAGTCAAAACTAAATCACGTGCATACACCATTCGGCACATTCGATTCGTAACAGATATGATAATTAATTCATAACTGTATTCTAGATATCATGTCTCCAGCGGTTTGCCAGTCTGCACAAACGCGGGCGCGTGCACACACTCACACACACACACACACACACACACACACACACACACACATAACACACACACACACACACACACACACACACACCCTCACACACACAAACACGCCCTCACACACACAAACACGCACACACACACGCGCGCACACACGCATACACACACGCAAACACACACGCGTGCACACACATGCACATGCGCAACAAAACAAACACCCCACTGATCCTTTCGCTACCTCATGCGTGATATAAGTTTGGCAGCTAAAATGTTCTAATGAGCTGCAGAACATGACTCGTCATAAAGGAACTAACTTCTACACACTGGGTGCAGCCAACTCCCGGATTCTGGGTTTGTCATCGATGAGTCACAATCCATGTTCTCAAGAAACCATAGGCCATCCGATGTTCCCATCGATTTATACTCCGGTGTTGGTGCCTGCCGTGCCTTAAGCAATTCAACCGAGGGTCGCTGATAAGACGGGCAATACATCATGGCCAGGAACATCCATACATCACCGTTTGTCGCCGAGGTACTAGTTGAAGAAAATGATGTACTGCAGTGTTTCCTGTTACAGACCAACTTGATATGTGAAAGAGCTACTTGTTGCACTTGTTCATGTTAGTAGTAAAAGTAACTACTCGATATTTACTGATCTTTCCATTCTCTCTCTCTCTCTCTCTCTCTCTCTCTCTCTCTCTCTCTCTCTCTCTCTCTCTCTCTCTCATCTCTCTTCTCTCTCTCTCTCTCTCTCATATATATATATATATATATATATATATATATATATATATATATATATCTTAACATATTTCCTTTTCATAAGCATTTACAATTCAGTAAATGTCTTAATGAAAAGAATTAATGATTCTGATGTGCTTGATTATTTGATAAACTTATTCCAACTGTGACCGGGTGAAGTGAAGCCCCAAGTCTTTACATGGACTCTCTCTCTCTCTCTCTCTCTCTCTCTCTCTCTCTCTCTCTCTCCTCTCTCTCTCTCTCTCTCTCTCTCTCTCTCTCTCTCTCTCTCTCTCTCTCTCTCTCTCTCTCTCTCTCCATCCCTCTCTCCCTCTCCCTCTCTCTCTCTCTCTCTAGGGTTTGGTCTAGGCCATTACCAACAAGCCTGGGACCAGCCTGCAGCTCATATACCCATGGATAACAATAAAGTTGTGGAAAGCAGCAGCGATTTTGTCTCATGCCTGGGCCCTTGTACCATCAAGCCTTGCCTCCACCCCCATCACACAACATTCAAATATTCGTGTACATAACTTTATAATACCACAACCTAGGATTGATTTGTTTAAACATAGCCTATCTTATTCAGGGGCTACTATGTGGAACACACTATCCAATTCTCTAAAAATTGCGAAATCTTTAGAGAAATTTAAATTGAAACTACATACTTTTCTTTTGCAGTCATCCTAGATACTTTCATCTTACTCTACATTCACTTTGTGGCTATTTTCAACGTGATATTTCATTACAATGAATTGATTGTAACCTGTGTTATTGTGTGAATTTTGTGTGTGATAGAGGGTGGGTGGTTGGGTAGGGGTGGGGGATGGGATTGGATTTGTTTGTTTGTTTTCTTGCTTTAACAAGGGCTGGATGTAAGATAGGCAGTTATGCCTAATTCATGTATTTCCCTTGAAGATTAAAGTTTAATCAATCAATCAATCTCTCTCTCTCTCTCTCTCTCTCTCTCTCTCTCTCTCTCTCTCTCTTACGTATATATGTCATTGTAGTCACTTCATGTTCCATATTTAAATTTTGCTTCTCTGGTACACTATCTACCCATTTTAGTATATTTAAGAAATTGTACATGTATAAATCTTGCGATAATTATACTGACTCTATCTCTCTCTCTATCTATCTCTCTCTCCCTCTCTCTCTCTTTCTCTCTCTCTCTTTCTCTCGCTCTCTCTTTCTCTCTCTCTCTCTCTCTCTCTCTCTCTCTCTCTCTCTCCTCTCTCTCTCTCTCTCTCTCTCTCTCTCTCTCACCACATTTGAATATTTTGCCTCAAGGGCTGAATGTAAGAAAGGCACTACTGCCTAATTCACTACCCTTGTAAAATAAAGTTCGTTCGTTCGTTCTCTCTCTCTCTCTCTCTCTCTCTCTCTCTCTCTCTCTCTCTCTCTCCTCTCTCTTCTCTCTCTCTCTCCCTCTCTCTCTCTCTCTCTCTCTCTCTCTCCCTCTCTCTCTCTCTCTCTCTCTCTCTCTCTCTCTCTCCTCCCTATCTCTCCCCCACCCTCTCCCCCACCCTCTCTCTCTCCAACCCACCCACCCTCTTACTCTCATTCTCTCTTCCCTTCCCCTCCCCCCCCCCCTTTCCCCAGCTCCTCCTCTCTCTCTCTCTCTCTCTCTCTCTCTCTCTCTCTCTCTCTCACCACATTTGAATATTTTGCCTCAAGGGCTGAATGTAAGAAAGGCACTACTGCCTAATTCACTACCCTTGTAAAATAAAGTTCGTTGTTCGTTCTCTCTCTCTCTCTCTCTCTCTCTCTCTCTCTCTCTCTCTCTCTCTCTCTCCTCCCTCTCTCCTCTCTCTCTCTCTCTCTCTCTCTCTCTCTCCTCCTCTCTCTCTCTCTCTCTCTCTCTCTCTCTCTCTCTCTCTCTCTCTCTCTCCTCCCTCCCTCCCCCACCCTCTCCCCTCACCCTCTCCCCCACCCTCTCTCTCCAACCCACCCACCCTCTTACTCTCATTCTCTCTTCCCTTCCTCCCCTTTCCCCAGTCCCCCCCCCCCCCTCTCTCTCTCTCTCTCTCTCTCTCTCTCTCTCTCTCTCTCTCTCCCCATTTGAATATTTTGCCTCAAGGGCTGAATGTAAGAAAGGCACTACTGCCTAATTCTAAAGTTCGTTTGTTCTCTCTCTCTCTCTCTCTCTCTCTCTCTCTCTCTCTCTCTCTCTCTCTCTCTCTCTCTCTCTCTCTCCTCCCTCCCTGTCCCCCACCCTCTCCCCCACCCTCTCTCTCCAACCCACCCACCCTCTTACTCTCATTCTCTCTTCCCTTCCTCCCCCTTTCCCCAGTCCCCCCCCCCTCTCTCTCTCTCTCTCTCTCTCTCTCTCTCTCTCTCTCTCTCTCTCTCTCTCTCTCTTACCACATTTGAATATTTTGCCTCAAGGGCTGAATGTAAGAAAGGCACTACTGCCTAATTCACCAACCTTGTAAAATATAAAGTTCGTTCATTCGTTCGTTCTCTCTCTCTCTCCCTCTCTCTCTCTCTCCCTCCCTCTCTCTCTCTCTCTCTCTCTCTCTCTCTCTCTCTCTCTCTCTCTCTCTCTCTCTCTCTCTCTCTCTCTCTCTCTCTCTCTCTCTCTCTCCCTCTCCTCCTCTTTGTCTGCCTCACCTCCTGAGGTCTATTAGCTCCAAAACTTTCTGACACTTACTTCTATAGCCATACTCTTTATCGATAAACTTCCTGCATATTGCCATATTGAATGAAGAAGCTTTAGTTTTGCTATTTGGAGCTGTGCTTTGTTCACAAATATATCATTCTTATTCACTAATTTGTTTTGACAGATGCTGTCTCAGAACGACATCAAATCAAGAGGAAGATGTACACATCTTACCTAGGAGAGTGGCTGAGCTGCTGGCGGGATAGGCAGAAAGGCGGCAAGAGAAAACGACCGGGCACGCAGACCACCCAACAAAATGCGTTGGCAGAAAGTGGAAAGGAAATGGAAGAATGGAAGATTGATTGTCTTAGACAGATAGATAGATTTAGTAAACCAAACTATCTCTAACCTCAAAGTACGACTAAATCTATATATCTATGCATATATTTTGAATATGCAACTCATGTAACTCACGCATGCTCTTTTCATGCTTAATCCAAAGATTGCACACTGTGACTGTTTAGTGATAAATTCTAATAAATGTCCTTAACTTGTCAATCAATGACTTTGTTTTTCATGTACGGTTATTTACACTTAGTAAGATATTTCTGGAATCTAAATTCAATCCGTACAATTTTTGCCTTCTCTCATTGTGTGTGTGTGTGTGTGTGTGTGTGTGTGTGTGTGTGTGTGTGCTGTGTGCGCTCTGTGTGCATGTGTGTGTATGTGGATGTGTATTTGTGTGTTTGTATGTGTGTGTGTGTGTCTCTCTCTCTCTCTCTCTCTCTCTCTCTCTCTCTCTGTATCTGGCCGGGTACGTATGGCTGCTGGAGAATTCTTCTCCTTTTCAAGAAAATGCTACAGTTATTCAAGTGAAGGATTCAAGACAGTTTATCGGGCTTGGACCGGACCACCCCTGGAACCCATGCAGGTCCTAAGGCAATAATTCCAGGCCTGGAATAGGCAAGGCCTGGATGCCAGGGCTGGTCTAGGGCTGGCCCAATTATATGTTTTAAAAACATTTGTATGTTTTCCAGAAACATTTGATTAACATGGTCAGAAAACGTTTTCTAAATGTTTTCCTGTGCATTTCATTAACGTTTTAGAAACGTTGCTGGTAAACGGAAAAGAAACAAAATTCAAACCATTATAAAACATTTTAAAAACGTTTTAGATTGGTTTGATTTTGGTTTGATTTTGGTTTACAAGAAACGTTTCTAAAACATTAATAAAATGTGCAAGAAAACATTTTGGAAATGTTTTCTGCAAACGTTTTTTAAACGTTTCTGGAAAACATAAAAAAAATGTTTTTAAAACGTTTTCATGCTATCTGGGAATAGATTACTATTTTATCTTATTTTAAGCAAACTTCCTTCGAGAGGGATGGCTCACCACAGAAACAGACTAGAAACAGAGCCGGAAGCTGATACCACTAACACGTATTTCAGCAGTGTTGGTTACTCGATCTAGAAAAATCACAGAAACTGTGCTGTTTACCAGTGGAACATACACCGCTGCAGAGTTCAAACCTCATCCGCTTTCAATGGCATGTGCAGGATGAAGCGATGAGGTACAAAGTCTAAGCACAGACGTGAAACGATCAACTTTTCATCACCACACATTTAGTACTGCATGATTTTATATATAAGTAAACGCACGTGCACGCACGCATGCACGCACGCACTCACGCACACCATGGATCCTATATCCATGCGCACACACACAAGAGCAAGAGGTTTGACAAAGGAAGGGAGGCAACTCTATAAACTACACTTAATGAAGCAGCGGGGTTGTTTCCCTTGAATGGAAGCGCAATTGCTCGGATAGCTGTAAACTATACTTGCATTAGTGCGGAAATAAAGATAATGGGATGGTCGTACCGTATCAGCTGTCATTTCTTCAGTCCTCACACCTGTTATTATATACCAAGAGTGCTCAATAGGGTGCTGCAAATGTAATTAATGTCGGTTAAACGTCAAAGGTGCAGAACATCCAGACAGATACGTACGTATACGTACGCTACTAATGAAGTCATAATAATAGTGGAACTAAACCCCGACAGCTCTGACAGTGGACAAATCTAGATCGACGAGAGAAGCAACCAGATGAACCATATAACTTGACAACTCAAAAACGTAGCCAGTTTGTTGTTGTGCGTGGAATGGGTTCAATTTTCCATGGTTGGTTTGAACGCAAGTTTTGATATGATCGAATGATCTTACCCTGTCTCGATCATCTGCATTGGTAAAAATACATTTCACAGCTTTGCTCAAGCAATTAAAAATCCACAAATCGTCGCATACATTAAAAAAAGTGTAGGACAGGAAATAGTACAACCTGGCAACATGAATGCGATAATGCATATACTCATTGCGAAATCTCTCTCTCTCTCTCTCTCTCTCTCTCTCTCTCTCTCTCTCTCTCTCTCTCCTCTCTCTCTCTCTCTCTCTCTCTCTCTCTCTCTCTCCCTCCCTCCCTCCTCCTCCTCCCTCCCTCCCTGCATCTCCCTCCCTCCTTCCTCCCTCCTTCCCTCCCTCCCTCCCTCCCTCTCCCTCCTCCTCCCTCCCTCCCTCCCCGCTCCCCCCCTCTCTCTCTCTCTCTCTCTCTCTCTCTCTCTCTCTCTTCAGCTTGTATATCAATGATCTACCATTGAGTATATCAAATGAAAGTATCAAATGCACTATTTTTGCAGATCACCAGTATCAGCGTAAGCGACAGAAACATAAATTCCATCCAATGCACCCTGAACGTTACCGTTGATGATTTACAAAAATGGTGTTCATCAAATAGAATGGTCAAAAACCCATCAAAAAGCAAGTACATGACAAAAACGTCAGCGACAACCCCTAACCATCAACCTTATGCTAGAAAATGAAATCATTGAGCAAGTTTCTGAACACAGAGTGCTAGGCATAATTGTTGATGAACAACTAACTTGCGCAAGCAGGTATTCCCAGCATGTTCGCCATGCTCAGCCAGAGACGACTTAGATGGCTGGGTCACGTCAGCAGGATGGACGACGGCCGAATACCCAAAGATGTGCTGTACTGCGAGCTCGCCACGGGATCCAGACCTGCAGGAAGACCTCTCCTCCGCTACAAGGACGTTTGTAAACGTGACATGACGGCGGGAGGCATCAACCCAGCAGACTGGGAAACGGTGGCCGCTGACCGCAACAGCTGGAGGCACGCCGTCAAGACTGGCATCCAGGCCAGCGAGAGGAGGAGACGGGAGCAGTGGGAGGAGAGGAGAGAACACAGACGACGGAGGATAGCGTCGGCATCTACAGAGCCACGCCAAGACTTCACTTGCGACAAGTGCAACAGAGCATGCGGCTCAAGGATCGGGCTCTACAGCCACAGAGTACGCTGCCGCTCAACCCCGGACTGACCAAACCTGGCGCACACTCCATGGTCTCACGAGACTGACGGATGCCAACAACAACAACAACAACTAACTTGGGAACAACATGTCAATTCCTTATGCAAAACTATTGCTAAGAACATTTTCCTTCTCTCCAAACTGAGGCATTTTGTCACCGCCGATGCATGCACAATGTTTTTTCACGCACACATACATTCCCATATTAATTTTGCATCTGTTGTATGGGATGGCTCTATGGCAGTGCACTTGAACAAGATTAAATCACTGTACAGACGAGCTGCCAAGCTTATCATTTCCGACTCAACATTGTCTACGGATGAAAAGATTAAAAATCTTGGCTTACTACCCTTCCAAAAACACCTCGTCCTCAATAAATGCATCCTTATGCACAAAATTGCTCATTCACGAGCACCGAAGTATCTTACTGATCTCTTCATTCGTCCCCAAACAAGCCATTCACTATCTCGCAACACTTTCATTCTACCACAACCTAGAGTAGACATTTTCAAAGGCAGTATTACATATTCAGGTGTTATGATATGGAATACACTCCCATTGCACCTAAGGAACAATACTTCCATGAAGTCTTTTAAAGCATCCATACGTGATTATCTATTCAGATGATCTCACTGCTGTCGCCTGTACATATGACACGTATTGCTTGAACTTCAAGACTCACTGAGCTGACAGTTGTCAAAGGCATCTACTAAAATCTTTGTCATTGTTGATCATATTCTTTCATATACCTTACCAATTGTTGTACATAGATTAGCTACTGTGTATTTTTTGTCTTAATTATCCATGTTTTCATTTCTTTATGAGCAAGGACAATTTGTAAGATAGGCAGAAATGCCTAAAATTTCATCCTTGATAATAAAGAATCAATCACACCGAATCAATCACTCTCTACTCACTGTCTCTGCTCTGCTCTCCGGTCGATCTCTCTCATCGTCTCTCTCTGTACTCTCTCTACGGATCTTCTCTCTCGTCTCTCTCTCACTCCCTCCCTCTCCGCCCATCCCTCCCTCTACTCCTCACCCAATCTCCCCAGCTCCCCCCCACCTCTTACTCTCATTCTCTCTTCCTTTCCTCGACCCTCTGACAGTGGCCCGGCTAAGTGTTCCTCTATCATTGTCCATTCTTCCAATCGTACTTCACAGCTCACCCCTGCTGAACTATTGGAGGGTTTCCGGCTGATTAGGGTGGGGAAGTAGGGAGAGTATACACCAAAGGCTTTTGCCACTGTATGCTTATTTGTTTTTAAATTTGATGTTAGAAAATTGTTTTTTGTTAAATGTTCATCTGTAGTTACTCAGAGTTCCATATTGAATTGTCTTCTCTGGTACACTATCTGACCATGTCTGTCGTACTCTCTGAAGAAATTGTACATGTATAAGTCTTGCGATACTGTCTGTTGACTCTCTTCGCCTCTCGCTCTGTCTGTCTGTCTGTCGGCTGTCTGTCTGCCCATCTCGTCTCTCTCGTCTCTCTCTGTTCTTCGTCTCTCTCCTCTCTCATCTCTCTCTCTCTCTCATCTCTCTCTTCTCTCTCTTCCTCTCTCTCTCTCCCGGTCTCTCCCTCTCTCTCCCTGTCCCTCCCTCTCTCCCTCACTCCTCATCCCCCAACCCTCTGCCCCACCCTCTCCTCTCCAACCCACCCACCCTCTTACTCCTCATTCTCTCTTCCCTTCCTCCCCTTTTTCCCAGCCCCCCCCCTCCTCTCTTCTCTCTCTCTGTCTCTCTCTCATCTTACTCTCATTCTCTCTTCCCTTCCTCCCCTTTCCCCAGCTCCCCTCCCACCCTCTCTCTCTATCCTCTCTCTCTCTCTCTCTCTCTTTCTCTCTCTTTCTCTCTCTCTCCTCTCTCTCTCTCTCTCTCTCTCTCTCTCTCTTACCACATTTGAATATTTTGCCTCAAGGGCTGAATGTAAGAAAGGCACTACTGCCTAATTCACTACCCTTGTAAAATAAAGTTCGTTCGTTCGTTCGTTCGTTTCTCTCTCTCTCTCTCTCTCTCTCTCTCTCTCTCTCTCTCTTCTTCTCTCCCTTCTTTCTCCTCTCTCTCCTTCTCTCTCTCTCTATCTCCTCTTCTCTCTCTCTCTTTCCGTCTCTCTCTCTCTGTGTGTACACGTGTACTTTGCGCGAGCGAGAGAGTTCATAGTGTCTCAACCTATGTTCAGAAACAAAGTAACGTGAGACAGTAAAACGTATACTTGTAAAATGATCCCCAAATCTTCTACGAGCACAAACTGTCGCATGTCATTGTCAAACGTATGTGGAGATGGAAGAGAAAACCGAGAGAGATGAGGATGAACAGTCATTTGATAAGTCGATGTCTTCACAAGGGAATATTTGGGACACTGTGCTGTTAACTAATTGTAAAGATTACAATGTAAAGAATTTGTTGCATCACAACAATTCGTTTGATGTTGAGTTTTGTACGCTCAGCGCAGATAATTATTCAGACTTCCCGGTCTTCCCTTGAACAGACGATTCAAGGGACATAATTCACGGAAGCCTGTCACGTGATCAAAAAAAGAACGGGAATCAACATGGAGAACGGAATGTAGAAAATGTGACCACACTAACTTTTCGCGATGGGATAGATCCGGAAGACGTTTTCAATATTTTAGTTCACGTAAGTATGCCATGTCTAAATTGTACCCACGAAAAGTGCTTTGTGAGTTAACCATTAAACAGGCAGTGATTGCGATTTGCAGGTGTAAAAGCCGGTAATACCTGAGGCTGAGGGAGCGTCCACATTGGGTTGGTGACGCTGGAAGCAATTTTTACCTGAAAGCGTGCTTAGCATGCAGACCGCTAGAACAGTTTTGCATCGGCCATGTTCCCTCTTGCCAAGTTTTAGAAACACCGGATCATTGCAATATCGAGGAATGAGATCGGAAAATTGCAACCGATGTAAGAAGTTGTGACATACGGGAATATTGTCCTCACACCTGAAGAGTGCAACGTGGCGATTTAGCGTTGTCCGAGATTTGTTTACTGGCCAGGTTCGCTGTTGTGATTTTCTGACCAGCGGAATTTTAGGGGTGCGCGTGCAATCATTTCGTTCGCAGACCGTTTGTTTAGCAAGTGATAGCAGTGTAACTCTCGTTTCCTTGATGTTCGTCTGCTACGAAAAACGTCAACACAAATCATACCGTCTGCTCGTCATGTCACATACATGTGTACGAAACCCTTCAGCGAAGGTGTGTCTCTACGTGCAACATCCTGAGATGATCGCGCGTCATTTTATCTGCTGTAAGCAAGCTTTTGAAACAAAGTAATTATTAATAATATATATTTGTTAATTTTGAAGCTTGGGTGAAGTGAGGCCAATGAACCCAGGTGGGAGTGTCAAGTATGCCTATAATACATTAATAGATTCT
This sequence comes from Theodoxus fluviatilis, assembly GCA_034096865.1. Lineage (NCBI taxonomy): Eukaryota > Metazoa > Mollusca > Gastropoda > Cycloneritida > Neritidae > Theodoxus > Theodoxus fluviatilis. The sequence goes on from JAWQFJ010001677.1 coordinate 22,297, forward strand.
GTCCATTTCCTACCTACCGGTTTGGCATCACAGCTAGTCTTAAGATGTCGCTAAACGGTCCAGGATGATAACTAGCAATAAATCCATGCAGCAACACAGTTGTATTGTTCACATTATTCACTTTTGTTTGTTGTCAATATATTTCTTATATTTCTTAAATTTGGTTATGATGGTATGATGTTAATTGGTGATCCATTTATTTTA
>JAWQFJ010001678.1:0-7500 GCA_034096865.1 Theodoxus fluviatilis
TCCTAGTCCTGAGAAACGCGCCTCAGTTGGATTGCCATTGACCTTACTTTGCGAGCGTGCCCTAGTTGAGAAACGCGCTCAGTGATTGCCTGTTGACATAACTGCCTGCGTGTCTTTTTTGTATTTACTCACCCGAAGATACTTTTACTCGCCACGGGCGAGCGGGCGAATGGTTTGAACACGCTATACAACGAAACGCGCCTCAGGTGGATTGCCTTTGACTGACTTTGCCAGCGTATCCTGAGAAACGCGCCTCAGTTGGACTGCCTTTGACTAACTTTGCCAGCCTACCCTAGTCGTGAGAAACGCGCTCAGTTGGACTGCCTTTGACTGACTTTGCCAGCCTACCCTTGTCCTGAGAAACGCGCCTCAGTTGGATTGCCTTTGACTGACTTTGCCAGCCTACGCTAGTCCTGAGAAACGCGCCTCAGTTGGATTGCCTTTGACTAACTTTGCTCGCCTACCCTAGTCCTGAGAAACGCGCCTCAGTTGGATTGCCTTTGACTAACTTTGCTCGCCTACCCTAGTCCTGAGAAACGCGCCTCAGTTGGATTGCCTTTGACTAACTTTGCTCGCCTACCCTAGTCCTGAGAAACGCGCCTCAGTTGGATTGCCTTTGACTAACTTTGCCAGCCTACCCTAGTCCTGAGAAACGCGCCTCAGTTGGACTGCCTTTGACTGACTTTGCCAGCCTACCCTGGAAAACCACAGCCTGCCCAAGGTAGCACTATTTGGTGAGCTTTCCACTGGTCGACGCGACAAAGGGGGCCCGAAAAAGAGATACAAGGACTCTCTCAAGAAAGCCCTCATCTCTTTCAACATCGATCTCCGACAGAGGACCTCCGTCGCTGCTGACAGAGATGCCTGGCGCCACACCTTCAATAAAGCCACGGCAGTGTTGGAGAACTCCCGCAGGAACTCACTAAAGGAGAAGCGCCAGAGGAGAAAAAACCGAGAGGACGTCATGCTAGACTCTGGCTGGATCTTCCCCTGCGGCCGCTGTGGTCGGGCTTGCCGGTCCCGCATCGGCCTCTACAGCCACCAACGAGTCTGCGGTGAATGTGAACAGCAGCATCGTCTCATCTTCGTTCGCGAAGCAACGCCATAGACCCTAGTCCTGAGAAACGCGCCTCAGTTGGACTGCCTTTGACTGACTTTGCCAGCCTACCCTAGTCCTGAGAAACGTGCCTCAATTGGATTGCCTTTGACTGACTTTGCCAGCCTACCCTAGTCCTGAGAAACGCGCCTCAATTGGACTGCCTTTGACTAACTTTGCCACCCTACGTTAGTCCTGAGAAACGCGCCTTAGATGGACTGCCTTTGACTGACTTTGCCAGCGACTAACGGCACCCTCGGTAGAGACTCCGTACCTCGCTCCGACAAGCGTAGATACACTAAGACGAACATAACACGCAGCGACACACTGCTGCAGCGGCCACCATAGAGGTAGTAACAATACTGATGAAGAAGAAGACGAATAAGCGGATTCGAATTCCCAATTTGATATCAATGAATGAATGGATGAATGGCCTGAAATGAACAAAATGACAACCCGTCACTATACGATAAGGCAGCGCTCCGCTGCACTTTCAATAGAAGCCAACCCCACTCTTTCACTCCAATTACAAACAGACGCTCCCGCGCATCTTTAATAAAAGAACCCAAAGACTACTTTTACAATGAACAATTAGATATTTGCCTCGGCTTTCCTTCTAGCTAATTACTTACTCTGTTAAGCAATTTAGATATCATCTAGTTCAGTCCAAATGGCGTTCTCACACGTGCACATACACACACGTGTTCAGGCACAAATTTACAATACCCACCTCAGAATGACAGGCTGTGAATACTTGACGGAACCGTTGTTCTACCCAGAGTAACCATACTCCCTCGAGTAGTTGTAGCACCCCATGGTCGTCTCTCGCGCCCCATGAGTCCACACGCGTCTTCAACACGCACACAACGTCCGGCCCACCCAATGGTAAGCATGAGAATGCCCGCCTTCGCGCCCAACGTGAAACAATTCAGCGCCCCAGCGCTGTAATTAACCAATCAGAAAAAACCTATCTGGTCACGAGGGAACGCGACCTCGAGCCCGCGTTAGAATCTCCCTCGCTTTTCCAACTGATTCAATCAACCCCTCTACAGCTAATTGATCCCGATAGCAACAACCTCTGAGCCCAGAACTTTCTATCCTATTTTTAGCTCATGCCTTGCGCGTACACGCGACAATCGTGTAATGTAGGGCAATAGAGTAGAAAATGAGTCTCTGTTTCTTCTCTTTCTCTGCAGAGCGGACACAAATTAATGCCATCACCTGTCGTGTATCTGTATTTGTGACTGAATAAATCCGTAACTCCCATCTTGAAACGTATATAAATATCTCTAAATCCTTTTTTTAAATCTATATCGTATAGGTACTGTTCGGTTCCAAAAGATATTTTGAAGAGTCTATAAAAAGAATCTCTACTACTATGCTGTACTCGCATTTCCCAGTCAGTACAAAATCTGCTAATGAGTTTTCCTCTGATGTTTTTCAGAAATGCTGTCTCATTGGTAACCCGCTGGTTTGACCATACATTTTCAAAATCACATTCTATAAGTATCTTATTGATTTTGGTTGCCCCAAAATCTTTATTTTTCGGTGTACACAGCATCATCTGATAAACTCTAAAGGGTAGCCTACTTTCGTCCATCTTCAAGATTTTAAGACAGTACTTGATACTACGTAAATTGGCATTGATAGACAGAGGAAAACGTCGAGTTTCTACATAGATCTTATCATTAGGGGTTCGTGAAGAAACGTTAAGAAAACTTTTCAGAGCCTGTAGATGTACATTTTCTACCGTATGAAAATCATCCATTCCCCAGATCATGGAGTACAGCGTGAAAACGTGGTCAATCGTTGAATGCTTCATCCTGAAGCCCGACTGTTCGTGACATATTTTGTCTTCGTCTTCCGCCCAGAGTCGCAAGCGGCGCGTCAAGATGGATGAAAATATCTTGCTGAGTGTGCTTAGTAAGGATATGCCTCGATAGTTGTTTGGATCCATTCTGGATCCCTTTTTAAACAGCGGGATTATTACAGACCGAGACCATACTTGTGGAAAGGACTGAGTTTCAAAAAGAACATTAAACATCTTTGTCAAGAACGGTCCGATCGAGTCACAAGCCGCTTTCAAGCATTCGCCTGGTATATCGTCCAGACCTGGCGATTTCCCAGGTTTGATGTTGCGTATAGCCGTCTTTACTTCCTCAAGGGATATTGCAGCATCAAGTTCATCGGCCCTTTGGGTAAGTATATCATGGACACTGTTAGTTGTTGAATCGAGGTTTCCGTGCGAGTGTCGATAAAATAAAGTCTCAAAATGACCTTTCCAGATACCTATGTCAATGTCAACGTATGGAGGTGGCTTGTTTGTTGCTTGTCTCACTAAGGACCAGAAGTGATGCGAATCCTTTATGCTGTCGAGAAGGGTGATCCGAGAAGAGCTGAAATAGTTTGTTTTTTTTCTCGCGAATGGTGTTTTTGTAGGTCTTTCTAGCGCTTACATACTTTTCTCTAGATTCGGAGGATCGGTGTTTTCTGTACTTTATTAAAGAACTTTTTGCTTCCTTTTTCGCTTTGAGGCAGTCATTATCGTACCAGACAGATCGGTTTACTGGAAACGAAGACCTATTGATCCATATGTTTTTCCTCATGCATTGAGCACAGGCTAGCATGGCGGAGTTGAACTGCTGCAGAGCTGATTCCACAGAGGTGTCGATCATTTCTGCTGCTCTAGCAAGGCGTTGCGAAAAAGAGAGAGAGAGAGAGAGAGAGAGAGAGAGAGAGAGAGGGGGGAGAGAGAGAGAGAGAGAGAGGGAGGAAGGGACGGAGGGAGGGACGGAGGAAGGGACGGAGGGAGGGACGGAGGGAGGGACGGAGAGAGGGACGGAGGGAGGGACGGAGAGAGAGAGAGAAACAGAGAGATACAGAGAACTCGAACTCGAACTCTTTTATTGTTAGGCCACCAGCCCGTACAACAATGCTCATTTGTTTCATGACTCATTTGAATTAGGATCATTACATTTTTCTCTCTTTTTGAAAGCAAAATACAAATATGCTGCCAAGTTTCTAATCACAGCTTCATTCTGCGACGATAAAATACCCATCAGGTCATCGGTATCACTGTTGTGTCTAGAACTTATGAATCTATTTCTCAGATCTGCAAAATGAGGACATTTGAACAAAAAGTGTATCTCATTTTCCTTCTCTTGATGACATAATGGACAAATAGCAGGACTGTCAGGACAGTAACGTAATCTATAGCACATTAAGTCACTTATTCCTAATCTAAAACGAGTGATTATCTCTCTAAAAACCTTTTTATCTACACTGCATAAAAATCTTTCCAACTCTCTCGATTTTTTAAATAATCGATATACAGAAAACCGTTCACTATCCACCAGTTGTTTACCCCAGGCCTCATTAAATTTGTCTATCAATCTTTCCCTCAGTGTCTTGACGAAACTTCGTTCTTCTGAGACACGTTGTGTAGTCCATTGTTCTTCAAAGCCATATTCAAGTAAAAGACGTCTTAATTTTGTTGCCCAGTTATTGCTATGAACTTGCTTAACCATCATGTTGTATGCCAATTTGGGTCATCTGGAGTCTTCCATTTTCAACAGTTTCAGCCAATATTTCACTGACCGCAATTTTGCATTGATATGCAGTGGATACCTTCCAGTCTCCCCATATACCATGGTATTTGGTGTCTTGATACTCACATTTAAGAACATTTTCAAGGCATACATATGTACATTTTCAACCACTTCACAGTCTCCTAGACCCCATATCTCAGACGCGTATAACAGAATCATGTATCTGTGCATCAAACATCTTAAAGAAAACATGAGGGGACACAAAGACTAATTTGCGTATAAAACGAAGAATTTGCATCACCCCTGCCTTGACTCTGTCCGCCAGATTTCTTAAAGCAGTATTTGAACACAGTTTTGTGGAAAACATCATGCCCAAGTAGCTATATTCATTTGTTGTCTCGAGACTTACTGTTCCCAGTGACCATTTTTCGTGTCTTGCAACATGCCCTCCCAATCGGAAAATAACAACTTTTGTTTTGTCAGGATTTACAACTAATCCAAGCTGATCTGCTTTATCTATGAGGACAGATATTTGATTCTGTAAGCCAACAACCGAGTCTGCTATCAATGCCACATCATCTGCAAACAAGAGCAGGTGCAATTGATCAGTGTTGGGCAAGAACTGTACACCGTGTTTGCCCAACTTCTTAACCTTTTTTGCAATTTCGTCCATTATGTAACAAAAAATTATCGGACTCAAATTGCATCCCTGTCTAACCCCCATGGGACATTCAAAGTAGTCCGTGAGGCCATCATCGCACTTCACACAGCATTGAACAGAGTTATATATACACTGAAGTGTTTTTAGCATATTACCCACAATACCATAGTTTTCTAGGACTCTCCACAAAACATTTCTATTTACACTGTCAAAAGCACGCTTAAAATCAACAAAAGCTACATACAGTTTTTTCTTTCTATGTAGGTACTTTTCTACCGCAGAATGCAAAGTAAAGATATTATCAACGGTAGAATAACCACGGCGAAAGCCAGCTTGTTCCTCTGCAATCAATTCATTCACCTCCCCCCATAGCTGTAGTCGTTGGCTCAGTATACTAGAAAACAGTTTGCTGAAAACGTTCAGAAGTGATATCCCTCGGTAGTTTTCAGGGTTTCCAATCGCTCCCTTTTTGTGTATTGGTATAAGGAAGGCTTTAGACCAGCTTTTTGGGTAATTCCCCTCACAAAACATGCAATTCAGCAGCCTACACAGAAACGGAATGACATATTGTCCTGAAATTTTAATTATCTCCCCTGTAATTTCGTCAGGACCGGCAGATTTGCCCCCCCTGATCCGTTTTATTGCACACAAAATTTCACTTTCTTGTATAGGAACATTTAATTCTGAATCTATTCCCCCCACCATTTGTGGTTCCCCTGTATACTGGGAAACAGCTTTACCTCCGTCGTTCTGGTATACACCCTTAAAATAAGTAAACCATTCATCTTTTGAGATGTTATTTCCCACTAACCTTCGCTTGCTACTCCTCACACATTTCCAAAAAAGTCTTGAGTCACGCAGGCTATTATTAAGTTTCTGAGCCACACTGTACTGATAGTCTTGTTTCTTTTCCCTGAGCATTTTCTTGTAACACCTTCGTTTATCTAAATACTCTAAACGGTCCTCGTTTGAGAGAGATCGAATGTAACGACGTAGTTGTGCTCTCAGTTGTCTTTTGACAATGAAACATTCTCCATCATACCATGGATTCTTGTGACAAGTCCTGCTAGATATGAAGAAGGTACGTCTCAAACAATCAGCAGATTTAATAAGCATACTTGTGAGGTTTTCTGTCGCCCAGTCCACATCGATCACACTATCAGTTAATATCCTTTTTGTTTCTTCAAGTGCTAGATTAGTCTTTATCTGATTCACGAAAGTTTCCTGCATCTCTTCTGCCCACACCAATTTCGACATTTTTCTGCTTTTAACACAAGAACTTGACCTATTCGCTGCGGAACCGACTGATAACTCCAGGCTCATATGTGATGATAAAACGTTTTCTTGAATTTTCAGGCAAGAAAACACTGGGACCAGTTTAGTCGATGCTATTATGTAATCAATTACACTCGTTCCGTGAGTGGACAGGTACGTAAATTTTCCATCCTCGTCTCCATGGACACACCCATTTAGGATCTTGAGGTCGAAGGACAAACAAAGTGACAAGAGTTGCCTCCCGAATCCATTGACAGTTGTATCACTCGATGACCTGCATTCCTCAAACGTTTCCATCCTAACATTGTGTATTTCATCGCCAGAACCAACATTATAGTAACCAGTTCGGCTATTGAAATCTCCACATAGTACAAAATGGCAGTTGCCCCACTGTGCCTCTAAATCCATCATGCAATTTGCTAAAGGTGTCAGTCCATCTGTAAATGGTTTTGTATCATAATAAGGTGAGCCTAGTGGGGGAATATAAACAGCAAGCAGCAGCACATCCATTTCACTTCCGAACAACGTCTTACATAGCTTGAACACTAGAATATTATCATAGCCAGTTTTGATTTGCACAATCACATCTGATAGTTGGCGACGGAAAATACACACCACCCCACCCGATCGTCGTCCCTGCCTCGACAGCTTAGTGGCTGGGGCGGCGAAACTGGCATAGGCGGGCAGAATTTCAGAACAGTCAAAACCTTCTACAAATGTCTCTGTGAGGCAAACGAAGTCGAATTTTTTTACATAGTCAATGAAATCATTGTCCGGTAATTTTGACATCAACCCTTCAATGTTCCATGTTAAAATATCAAAATTGTTGATAGTCTGGGACTGACCGTCTAGGTGGGTGGTGGTGCGTCGTTCTCTTGAGTCGTTGTACGAGCCTCGGCCTCTTCCTCATCTCTCTGCCT
>JAWQFJ010001678.1:12500-22500 GCA_034096865.1 Theodoxus fluviatilis
CTTTTACATATATTTGCCTTCTAAGAAGAGCGTTGGGGGACACGATAAGTATACTGGCGAGTGGAGAGTTCGCCAACGTGACAGAGGCCGGTGAACCAAAGAAACGATACAAAAACTGCCTCAGGAAGTCCCACAATGCTTGCCACATAGACCTGCTGCAGATCGTGACACCTGGCGGCTCGTCGTAAGCAGGGCCGTCGCCTCCATCGAGAACACCCGTAGGGCCTCCATGGAAGAAAAGCGAAATAGGAGAAAGAACCAGGCACCTGCGACCGACCAGACCTTCACTGCAACAATTGCGGCATCGGACTTCTAAGTTATGAGCGGGCCTGCAAAGAACGTGGACCATGACTTTCCAGATCTTCGTTAAACGTTGCAAAGCCATGATGATGATGATTACGATGATGATGGTGATGTTGATGATGATGACGATGATGATGATGATGATGTTGGTGTATGTGTGTGTGTGTGTGTGCGTGTGTGTGTGTGTGTGTGTGTGTGTGTGTGCGTGTGTGTGTGTGTGTGAGAGAGTGCGTGCATGTATGCTTGCATGTGTGTACGCGCGGTTCTTTCCATGATGAATTGTGTAACAATAAGCATCTGAATATCCTTATTGGATGAACGACGTACTATTTATTGCATGTGTTGAAAAGTGCTGGAAAATGCGAGAGCATTCCGGTTTTGACGAGAGCATTCCGGTTTTGACAAGAGCGTTCCGGTTTTTGACAAGAGCATTCAGGTTTTGGCGAGTCCTCTCGACAAGACTGTTGCTTAGGTACGTCACAATGTCAGGGCGGATTTGGTTTTGATGTGGCACGTGACGTAGTTTTGAGCTGCTTCCAGATAACCCAGTCACTTCTCATTGTTTGTAGAAAGTTCTAGAGAACCTAAAAAAAAGTATAGAAAAGAAGCAAGGAGACTTTCGTCCAATTTCAGAACTTTATTAACAAAGCTTTCGGGATCAAGTAGGCTCTTTCATCAGTGCACTGATGCAGTGCAGCTTTGTTAATAAAGTTCTGAAGTTGGACGAAAGTCTCCTTGCTTCTTTTCTCTACATCAACGAGTCTGTCAAGAGCTGGTTGGTGGTGATGGCTGGTACTCACACTCTTGATCTGAAAACTGGAAATCACTCCCTACCCCTGGGCTACTTGGGGAAAGACGTACACGAGATAGAACACGAAAGCATAGGTAAACGAATAACAAAAGGATTTAATACACATAGGAACACAAGAACCAATTACACACTCTGACTTCCCATCCACAATACAACTCGCCACCCTACATCTCCACCGCCTAATCAACAACCCTACACCTCCGCAACCTAAATCACAACACCTTCCACCTCCGCAACTCAAAATCACAGCCACAACTCAAATCCAACCCTTCACATTCACAGCCCCAAATCTCCAACCCTTCACCCTCACAGCACAAAATCACCAACCCTTCACCTTCACAGCACAAAACCACCAGCCCTTCCCTTCATAGTCCAAACGCACAACACTTCACTCCTCAGTCCAGATCACCAAACACCTACCCTCACAGTCAAATCCTTCACCGCCACAGTCCAATGAAAATACTTCACCTCCGCAGTCACAAACACTTCACCTCCGCGTCACAACTCATCAAACCTTCACTTTCCCATCACAAAGCACCAAACCTTCACCCTACCTCACCAATCACCAAATACTCCACCGCACCGTCAAAACCCCAAACCCTTCACTCCTACAATCCAAAACGCAAACTCCACCGCAACCCTACCCACCAGGATCTGAAATAAACAAAACGACAAGCAATAGTAATTTTACCCACGCTAACCACACAAGCGCCGACGCGTACGCGGTAAAACCTAAAAGAAACAGAAGGAGAACAAAAGACCATAACCACTCACCCTGCGATCCGGAGTGACAACTGACCGGGACCCCACGCTAACTGAACTAAATAGGAAAAACCCCAGGCGGGCACGAGAAAAATGAACGAAAACACACCGAACATGAAACAACTGAACTAATCAACGACCCCGAGGAAATCCTTACGAAAAGCATGCAAAACAAGTCACAAATACGGCCCCGCACCAACCCAGCCCTGCAGCACATGCGCATGGTACTAAGTCTTAATTAACCCTCCCAAAATGTAATCAACTATTTAAAAAAACCTGACAACAACTAGCAAAACACGTGCAACAGCATGAGAAGCCTAATGCTGAACTTAAAGGCAGATCAAACCGCTTAAAGGCCCCAAAGCCCCATCCTATAAACTTATTTCCCAAACACCTTTTAACTCCGAGTCGTGACAGAACCCCCCCCCCTAGGATTAGACTCCCACGTCTAAACCGATAACTCAGAACGACTCAAAAAATCTGCTCCAACGTTGTCTTTTCCCGGGATCACCCGGACACGAAATGAAAAGGACTGCAGTTGCAATGCCCAGCGCATGAGACGCCCATTGGAATTCCTCATCGTCTCTAGGTACTTCAACGGTTGATGGTCCGTCTCCAGGACAAACTCACGACCATACAAGTACACGTACAGCTTTCCCAGGGCCCAGACCACAGCCAGACACTCTTTTTCCACCGTGGAATACCGGGTTTCAGCGTCCAGAGTTTACGACTAATGTACACGATTGGCTTCAACTGTTCATTCTCCTCTTGAAGCAGTACCGCCCCGAGGCCTCGGTCCGACGCATCCGTTCTGACTACGAACTCCTTGTTCCAGTCAGGAAGTTTGAGAATGGGACTGCGACAAAGCTCACTCTTTAGTTTTTGGAAGGCTTCCTCTGCAGGGGAGTCCCACTCAATCCTGTGGGGAGCTGTCTTCTTGACCTTGTCCGTCAGTGGCACAGCAATCTCAGCAAAATTTGGGATGAAGTTCCGGTAGTATCCGACCAATCCGAGGAAGGATTGAAGTTCCTTCTTATTAATCGGAGGTTGTGCGTTCCGGATTTTGCCTACATTGCCCTCTTCCGTGCACAGTTCATCCTGCCCCACCTTGTGCCCCAAGTATTCCACTCTTGAAAACGCTAGTTGACACTTGCTAGGTCTGGCGGACAACCCGCACTCCCTGAGACGGGACAGAAAGTCCCGCAACATTTGCAAGTGCTCTTCCCAGGTCTCGGTAGCAATCAGCACGTCATCTAAGAAGTTGCTAATGCAGTGATGATTCAGGGGACGCAGAAGCTTGCGCATCATGCGGGAAAACACGGCGCCGGCTGTTTTAAGCCCAAAGGGCATCACTCTCCACTGGAACTGACCCTCCGGAGTCGAGAACGCAGTCTTGTGTTGATCACACTGCCTCACGGGAATCTGCCAATAGCCTTTTGATAAATCAAATTTACTGAGATACCTGGCCCCTCTCAACTGCATGAAAAGTTGACCTATGTTGGGCAAGGGCTCAGCATCAAAGATGACATGTCTATTGATACGCCTGAAATCCACGCAAAATCTGGACTTTCCATCCTTCTTTTGCACCAAGACAATAGGCGAGTTGAATGGAGACACTGCAGGTTCAATCACCTTCAATTGCAACATCTTTTGCACCTCTTCTCTGATGACCTCCAGTCGCGACTGAGGTAAAGGATACTGCCTAACCCTGACAGGCTCAATGCAATCCATATCAATGGCACATTCCACGAGGTTCGTTTGGTGAGGAAGATCAGTCAGGACGTCCGAGAACTCTCGACAAATATCCCGCAACTCGCGCACCTGTGGCTGACTGAGTTCAGGGTTGACGCACACATCTTCGGGGCTTTCTTCCGCCACGAGAGTTATCAACGGGATAGCGTGGGTCTCCAGCAAATCGTCGTCCTCCTCCATCTCAATGACCGCGGTCAGATGTGCCCTTATCTCCCTTTGAGGACTGTCACGCTGGACATATGATTTCAACAGATTGGCATGAAACAGCTGTCTTTTCCCTCGCTTGATGATGCGGTAGTCGGACTCCCCAACCTTTTCCTCGATGATGTAGGGTCCCTGCCAACGGAGTTCTAGCTTATTGCGTTTGGTGGGCAACAGCAGAAGCACCTTGTCGCCTACGGAAAACTGCCGTGGAACAGTCCTCCGATCGAAGATTTCCTTGTACCTTTCTGCAGACTTGGCCAAGTTCTCATGAGCAAGTTCGCAAGTGGATGCGATCCGATTCCGTAAATCGAAGACGTAGGCCGCTTCCGTTCTTTGCTCAATTTCCTCTTGAGGCTTGGTCCACAATTGACGCAAGACTTGCATAGGACCTCTTAGGCGACGGCCGTACAGCAGTTCAAAGGGAGCGAAGCCAGACGATTCCTGAGGCACCTCACGGTACGCAAACAAAAGCGCCGGAATGAACCTGTCCCAGTCTCTGGGCTGTTCGAGGACCATGCGACGCATCATGGACTTGAGGGTGGCATTGAAACGCTCCACCAGACCGTTGGCTTGAGCATGGTACGGCGAGACGGTAGTGCCGCGCACGGACAATAGATGGTTCACCTCTTGCATCATCTCACTTGTGAACTGTGTGCCTCTATCGGTGACCAACTCTCTTGGAATACCTACCGCCGTCCACATCTCCCACAGCGCTTCGGCAACGGTTCTGGTTTCAATATTCTTGAGGGGTACGGCCATCGGGTAGCGTGTAGTGTAATCCACCAAGACGAGTACGTACCGATGTCCTCGGTCTGATGCAGGTAGGATGGGGCCTATCAGGTCGACCGCGACCTTCTCGAAGGGGGTGGAAGGAACCACTACTCTACCCAGCGGCACCTTCCGCGTGGCCCCTTTGGGAGTAGTACGTTGGCAGGCATCGCATGATCTGCAATACGTTTTCACAGACGAGCTAATTCCCGGCCAATAGAAATCAGTCCATAGCCTCTGCTTTGTACGCTTGGCACCCAAGTGGCCCGCCATGGGAGTATCGTGTGCTATTTTCAAGACGTCTGGACGCCAACACGCCGGTACCACTACTTGACGAGACCGATTCCCGTTTCCGTCGATGTGCAGCCGATACAGAATCCCTTCTTGGTACCTGAACCGAGTGGATTTGTCGTGCCCGGTAGGGTCCCTAGCCAATCTTCTGTACCTAGAGAGACTGGGGTCCTCCTCTTGTTTCTGTTTCAATTCTTCCGGAGTGACCTCGGCAATAGGAATCTGGAGAAGTAAAGCCGCGGGTTCATCCTTCTTCCGTTGGGCCCGAGTCTGGACAGGAAACGCCGCCGTCTCCTGTACGGGAATCGCACTCGGGACACCATCTGTATCGTAGCAAGTATTTCCCAACAACACTGGCGCTGAGGGATCAGTGACAACCACTTCAGCTTCTCCGGTGAAGAACTCGGATTCCAGCCGTACTCTGGCGAGCGGATGCAGCTTGGCAGAGTGCAGTGATCTGACCAACACTTCCTGGCCAGTGTAGTCCTCGGGTTTGACCAAGTGCGCTGGCACCAACACGCGGTCCGCCCCGGTATCACGAACCGCTTCCACCTCCCGGCCGTTCACTCGAACCCGACGGGACGGTGCAAACAAAGCCGATGTCACCCCTTGAACCCCAGGGTTACCGGTGGTAACGAAGTGTGCATTGGTGACGGGAATATTCGCCTGGCTGGCCTGTTGTCGCCACTGGGGACAATTCCTTCTCCAATGGCCTATCTCCCCGCAGTGTGCACACACGTCCGACGGACGAGGCTCGCGATGCAATCCAGGCTGGGTGTACATGAGTCGGTGATTCTTCGGAGTTGTTCGTTGAATGAACCGACCGGCGGGAGACGCAGTCTCAGTGGCCAATTTAGCTTCGAGGTGTCGGTCGGCAATTTCCACTACTTCTTGCACGTTGCCTGGTGCCTGTGTTCTGATGGTAGTGGCCAGATCCGGAGATAAGGTGTCAAAAATCTGTTCCTGAAGAATGAGATCAGTGAGGCCTTCGAACGTCTCCTCCTTGCCTGCTCTTTCCATGCACTTGCTCAGGCAGGTCTTCGTTCTTTCCAGCAGTTGGCTGTAAGTCTCGCAGTTGCCTCTCCCCGCTTGACGGAACTTCTTCCTGTAGAACTCCGTGGTGAGGTTGAAGCGGGTCTGGAGCGCCCTTTTGACCACCGAGTAGTCAGTCAGTTGCTCCACTGTCAGCATGGCGAGCGTTTCAGCGGCTTGCCCTTCCATAAGGGCGGTCAGTGCCCTGCCCCACTCTCTTTCCGGCCAGTCAGCGCCTTTAACGATCCTCTCAAACCGCGTGAGATATGTGTCCAAATCCTCCCCTTCTCTGTAGCGCGGCAACTCGAATTTTACTTGTCCCAAGACGGGACCCGTCCTATCCTCCGCCTTGGTGGACCGAGGCGACTCCCGGAGGTTGGTCACCAGTACCTGAAACTCCTCCCTCCGCAAAACCTCCGCCCGTTCTATTTCCCGCTGGCGTAGATCCAACTCTTGCTTTCTCATGTCCAACTCCTGCTTCCGCCAAGCCTCGGCTTTCTCTTCCTTGTCCTTTTGCATTGCCAACTCCTGCAGTCGCAGAGCTTCGGCTTTCTCTTCCTTGTCCTTTTGCATTGCCAACTCCTGCTGTCTCATGGCCAACTCCTGCTGTCTCATGGCCAACTCTTCCCATCGTACCTTCATCTCATCACTTCTCTCGCTCTGCTCCTTTTCCTCCCTCTGCCTCCCCAATTCTTTCTCCAGGCGTCTAGTCAACCTCTCTTCCCTCAGCCGAGCCTTCAGCTCGTCTAACTCCCCTCCCGGTTGAAGCTCCCCTGGAGATTCTGTTGGCAGTTTGAGACGAGGGGTGACACTGGGGAAAGAAATGGGTCTTGCAGACAACCCCGCACTAGGAGTGGACACAGTCACAGCCGGGGACATTGCGGTCTTGGAGACAATACCCAACGTAGTCGCCACCGGGCTAGGTGCCTTCTCCCCCAGGTGCGCGACGTTGGGCTTAGCGGTCATGCTTCTTGTTTGCCTCTTATCCGCCATAACAAATCACGCGCTACCAACGACCCAACCTACGTGCGCCCTAGAGTGACGCGGACCGAATCACTGGGACCCCTCAATACCCCAACCGCTCCTCAAAACCATCTCGAAGCGTAGGCCACAAAACGCTTACAACCAGACACAAATCACGAAAGACAACACAGTAGCCAGGGGCATGTAAGCGGAAGTGACTCCCGGACGAGCCCCCACTGTCAAGAGCTGGTTGGTGGTGATGGCTGGTACTCACACTCTTGATCTGTAAATTGGAAATCACTCCCTACCCCTGGGCTACTTGGGGAAAGACGTACACGAGATAGAACACGAAAGCATAGGTAAACGAATAACAAAAGGATTTAATACACATAGGAACACAAGAACCAATTACACACTCTGACTTCCCATCCACAATACAACTCGCCACCCTACATCTCCACCGCCTAATCAACAACCCTACACCTCCATAACCTAAATCACAACCCCTTCCACCTCCGCAACTCAAAATCACAGCCACCACTCAAAGTCCAACCCTTCACCTTCACAGCCCAAAAATCACCAACTCTTCACTTCCACAGCACAAATCACAAACCCTTCACATCACAAAACCACCAGCCCTTCCCTTCATAGTCCAAACGTCACAACACTTCTCCTCCTCAGTCCAGATCACCAAACACCTTCCCCTCACAGTCCAAATCCTTCACCGCCACAGTCCAAGGAAAATACTTCACCTCCGCAGTCACAAACACTTCACCTCCGCGTCACAACTCATCAAACCTTCACTTTCCCATCACAAAGCACCAAACCTTCACCCTACCTCACCAATCACCAAATACTCCACCGCACCATCAAAACCCCAAACCCTTCACTCCTACAATCCAAAACGCAAACTCCATCGCAACCCTACCCACCAGGATCTGAAATAAACAAAACGACAAGCAATAGTAATTTTACCCACGCTAACCACACAAGCGCCGACGCGTACGCGGTAAAACCTAAAAGAAACAGAAGGAGAACAAAAGACCATAACCACTCACCCTGCGATCCAGAGTGACAACTGACCGGGACCCCACGCTAACTGAACTAAATAGGAAAAACCCCAGGCGGGCACGAGAAAAATGAACGAAAATACACCGAACATGAAACAACTAAACTAATCAACGACCCCGAGGAAATCCTTTCAAAAAGCATGCAAAACAAGTCACAAATACGGCCCCGCACCAACCCAGCCCTGCAGCACATGCACATGGTACTAAGTCTTAATTAACCCTCCCAAAATGTAATCAAGTATTTAAAAAAAACCTGACAACAACTAGCAAAACACGTGCAACAGCATGAGAAGCCTAATGCAGAACTTAAAGGCAGATCAAACCGCTTAAAGGCCCCAAAGCCCCACCCGATAAACACATTTACTCTTGAGTCGTGACAGAGTCCAACACCCGGCTCCTTTTTATTAAAAACGTATGTAAGCACGCGAGTGCGTACGTGTGTCTGAGAGTGCAAACTGCGGTAGGCGAAAGCAAACAAACATTCCAAGTCCTCCTTTAGAGGAGTGAGTTCTCTAAGGGATTATGCCCTAAAGTGAAGTGTGTACTGGGGCGCGTTTCTTAAACAAGAAATATCGCTGGAAACTCAAGGCTTGGAGTTTCCTACGGCGTCTCGTTGACAAGGAGGCACTCGCTGCGAAGGGTGGCCGAGGGAGCTCCGGAGGTACCTCGCCGCGTCTAGCTGCACAGGCCCGGATGACCTAAAATGGCGGAGACCGTGCCGATTGGGTTGCCACTGATAGACAGCAGTGCCTGTAATGTGCTTCTCATGGTCCGAGAATGGAAAAGTGTACGTACACGGAAGTACTTGCTGTTCGAGTGTTCATTTGCATAGTTTGATGAACATGTGTATATGTTGTTTCTGGACAACTACTGTCATTTTTTGTTCTCGTTGCACACATGATAGGCACCGTACATGTCCACTCTCTGAATTATGTCCCTTGAATTGATCCGGGGTGTATCGAGGCATAACATTTTAGACTAAATTGTCTACAATTGAACCAGGGTTGCTTTTTTAAAAAGTTCCCATGCCATTCGAAATGTCACCACAATGTTCTATCAAGTGAAAAACTGCTGTGATGTCTCTATCGTCAATTGTTTCGTCTATCGGCAATTTCTTCAGCAATTTTGGCGCCGGGACGCAGCCATTTTCTCTCGGATTTCCGCCTTGCTAGTTGATGATTGGCAGCTTCTTTGATGTCTTTCGATATTCGTCTCGACCTCGGCTTGCCCTTAAGAAAGGTACCTAGGGTAGGCAACGCACCATAGGTATTACATATGGCTGGAGCTGCTCGATGCTCCCTTCAGCTGCAGCCTCTGACTGCTGGGCTTTCGAAGCCTGCACCAGTAGCTCAGTACATCGATATCCACGCAAGCCAATCCGAATTTTCGAAGAATAATGCATTAAGTTCCAGGCATACAGATTTGTTACGCGACTACCTCGAAACTGGCATAGTGCAACGTCGAACGCTTTCTGTTGGTAGACAGGGTAGAATGGGATGGACGCGTTTTCTTTGTGAATAGGTCTTTACAGGCCGTGTAAAGGAACACTTCCTGCAGTCTTGCCTGACCCTCTAGGCGTGTTTTAATTTGTCGAATCTTCGGCTATATTCGCCGGTTTTGACGTCGCGTAAGTAATTTTGACAGTTTGCCAAGTGTCCGAAATTTAAACTACACTTTGGTGATCGTGTTCTCCAAAGCTCACTGTTTTTTTCGTCGAAATTGCCCGAAGCTGCACCCTCAAAAGTCATATATTATGATCGCCCTTTCGTTTGGGAGTTGTGGAAAATCTAGGCCGTACATCAACATGAGACTTCTACGAGTATCATAGAGCTCTGTAAGGCCGTCGCGTGGACCCATTCGTATGCAACAGTTCCCGATTACAAGTTTATCAGAGAAATTCTAGTGCCCTCATTACCGTCGAGTGTGGGGATTACGTTTTCGTTTGCTGAACAGCACTTGGACACATCTTTGGGGCTCGGAAACCACGCATTCCTTCGTTTGTAGACTCCGATGAGCCACTATCATAGTACAGGAGCCCCACAGG